>JAJMKA010000106.1:0-25140 GCA_030563805.1 Ruyongia namnaoensis
GCTACCAAGACTGTAAATCTATTGAGAATTAAAGTACAGTTAGTTTAGATATGAAACGTTAGAGTACCAAATCTATGTATAATAAGGGTTAATTCTATATAAATTATACAATAAGAAAAGAGGAAATTGATCTCTTTAAGTATTCAATCAAAGTTGTAAGACATAAATAGATGTAGCTTAATGCAAATCCCAACATATATTTGTTTTGAGAATTAAAGTACAGTTAGTTTAGATATGAAACGTTAGAGTACCAAATCTATGTATAATAAGGGTTAATTCTATATAAATTATACAATAAGAAAAGAGGAAATTGATCTCTTTAAGTATTCAATCAAAGTTGTAAGACATAAATAGATGTAGCTTAATGCAAATCCCAACAATTTGTCACTTCTCAAAATGATAAGATATTAGAAATATCAGATTAAGGTTCAGCGGTAATACGAAACTTGTACCAAATCTAGTATGTATAAAGGATAAAGACTATAGAAATATCTAGAAATATAAAGTGGAAATTCATCTCTTTAAGTATTCAATGTAGATAGATATCTGTAGCTTACTGCAATGTCCAACATAAGACAAGTAACTGATGATATAATCTAAACCTATAACTTATATTTATGGTAAAGGGTGAAAGTCTATACAAAATATATAAGAAAAATAGTAGGAAGTATTCAATCTCCACTTATATATATATACTCTTTTGTACCTTTCTTTGTTGATGTATTAAGGTTCCAGCGGTAATACGAAGCTTGCACCAACACCAGTGGATAAAGACTATTATTCCATATCTGTAGTTTACCAAACTTTCTACTACCACTGGAACCATAGTCGCTGGTATCCTAGTCCCTTAATCGATTAAATTACGGTAACAATCGATTTATAGATGCTACAATAGTTTATTAAGAAAGATATACTAAACAGAAGATACACTGATTAAGATCGTAATACCTCTGTACAACCTATCATATTCATAATTTCCACAAGTTCTTGGACATACTAGAACCTTATTCTACTTTACAATTGTCTACTTTAGATCACAGCTGATATCGTTCTTACGCGAGAGAAGCGTTTCTTAAAACATGATAAATATTAAATATTATAAAGTACCTCTGCTCCCTCTATAAAATTAATCCTATTGCCATGATCATCTTTTAAAAAAGTAGGTTGACATTACTGATAATCCTCACTTTCGTGTCCTTCAAAAACATTACATCCAGAAATATTATCAAATATGTGGTGGAAACGGCAGAGAAACTATGTACATCTGGATCCTATGTTTCATGCGAAAAGATTTTTAATGTTCGAAGTCAACACCAACCATAATCACCCAGGATAGTGTAGAAGCTGAACATGCTTCTGTTTAATTAGGTTGATACTCATTACAATAACAATTTAATTAATGGATAATACAATAGTTTATTAACTAAGATATACTTAAACACAGTAAGAGGATATATAGCTTTATATATAGTAATTAGGATTATGAGTTACTTCATTCATAATTTCCACAAGACCCAAATATATAATTACCATAAGTAGACACCAATGTAATTATATCAAATATATAATTACCACAAATAGATACCAATGGGTTTTATCTTATAACACAACAGATAGGATGTCATGATTTTGCAATTGGACTAATGATGAACTACTACTGTGCGTGAACTTAAAGTAAACCTATAACTTATATTTATGGAAAATATAAGAAAAGAAAGTGGGAAACACATAACATAAATCTCAACACATAAACTTCCTACAACGTTACCAGATTTAGAATATCGTTTTGTTCCAACAATTAAATCACTTGGGCTCCCTTACCTGAGACACACAGCATTATTTACGATATATGGTTACATTGAATACATAAAGAGATGAATTACATCCTTTATACACACTAGATTTGGTAGAAGCTTCGCACTACTTCTTTGATAGAATGTCAGAGTCAGAAGGTATGAACCATTGATTTATATTTGCAAAGGTTAGAATATAAATATATAGAAAAAATTTTCTCTTTAGATATATTTGTTCAACATCGACCTTGTTGCCTGTCACAAACAGGAGTAGCAAATATGAATCTAATATAAATAGCTTAAACAGAATTCCCACTTGATTATCATTATATATTTGTATAGACTTTACCCTTTTACCTAAAACTAGGTAACTTTGGTAACATTAACATCTTATCTCAAGAAAAAAAAGTGGAAAGCACATTATTCTTTAAGTATTCAATGAATATAAATAGAAAATTCTAATATATAGCTTAAGGTAAATCTCAACGCATCATCTTTTTATTATTATCCTATTCTATTACGGTTATAAAATATAATTTTAACTATTGGATTTTTAGTTTCAGCTTGATTGGAGAATTAGTTATGTATGATATTATTCTTGTGGAATCTTAGCAAGAAATCTAATAGAGTACCAAATCTGTGTTTAGCGGTAGATTCTATATAAATATGATACAAGAGGGAATTGATCATTCTTTTCCCTATAAAGTTGTAAGGCAATGTATCTTCAATGTTATAGAGAGATTTCTTTATGATCTTTATATTTTGAAATATTCCTGAAATTATAACAGTAAAAACTACAAGATATATATTCTAAATTGAATGATCAATAACACCAGTAATTATCCAGATATATTTATATGACCTATACTACAGCATGTAAATCTAATATTAAATATTCAAACATTTTCCAAGAAGTCATAGATAGGATTTCCGATGTCAGTAATCACATCTCTGGACCATAAAACATCTAGATGGGAGTACTCATCTAGTTCTAAAGACTCACAATAAATACTACTCTCTCTTTCCTTGAAATGGTTAATTACTTTCGTACCATTAACCAGATAATCTTTTTTGGGAACAACCAGTAAAATTCTGGGGGCATCATCATAGTCAAGCCAGTCTCTATCATAAGGAAGAATTGAATTGGAGACATTAAATCCTGTCTTTGTATTTAACCACCAGGCCATCAATTTGTTGCTCACATATACTGGTGAGAACAGGAAATGGCGGTCACGAATCCTTCTATCCCATAATTTATCATTCCAATTAAAAAGATAATTAAACATTGTATAGCTAAAGAATCCAAATGCTTTGCTTCCCACTAAGTATTTTCGCATCACCATCATAATTGGAAGGAATGATTTTATTCCAAAACAACATTTATATTCTGAGAAAAATGCAATTGCTTTAATAAAGAATTTGGTTTGTAACATATCACCACCATATACTGCAGGTGCAAGGGCTATAAAAGATTCTATTTTTTTTGAAATGCAGTATCTATTTTGATCAAGAGCAATAAAACTCTGCGTTGTTCCTTGTGAATGTGCAATTAAAGTCAGCTTCTCATAACTTGAATGGGAGGTAATATGTCCAATCATAGCTGGTAAATCAAATTTGGCCATATGGCTAATATCCCAATTCCAAAACTCCACATCTGATGGTTTTAAAGTGATGTGCTTAGGGTGAAATCCACATCTGTTATTTCCTAACCATACATCATAACCTTTCTGATATAAGAAATATGCTAAAGACTCTTTACCACTTGTACAGAATGACCCTGAAGATTGTAGCAAACCATGAAGCAGTAGGATTGGTTTCTTATTGATATTATCTTCTTCAATTGTCTTAGAAGGATTTACTATTCTATTAATTTTAAGTATGAATCCATCTTCAGTAACAATTTCATACTCTTTCAAACTCAATCCCAGCATTTTGAAATAAAAAGAAAGGTCATCAACTAATCTAAGTTCATGTGCTGAAAGTGCTTCACCTTCGTTAATATTATGGGTTCTCTTGAAAACACCAATAATGTTTCCATATAATGAATGTAATAATGCAAATAACATCAAAAAGTTCAAAAAGATTGCAGTAAATATATATGAAGATATAAGATAAAACATTTGAGCTTGCTTGGAATATGATTTGTTCCCTGACCTTAAACTGATGTTATGTGTTGTTAATGCATTTGTACTAGCCTGACTTGAGATTATTGACATGGTTGATATCCTAAAACATAAAAAGGAATAAAAAGTCCACAAAATTAATTCAGTGTAGGTTTGAACTTTGAATATTCTCTAACTGTAAGCCCTATTAATATAATTAGATCTTCAAAGCCAGAGAACATATTTATGTTTTTTACTAACTACTATTAGACCTAGTAGCTTTTTTTCCGATTTTGAAATTTTAATTACCAATTTTATTTTTATACTACATAATTACTATAATATTGTTCGTTTGCAACTTGGTTTTTCTCTTTAAAACTAAAACGAGGTCCTGTCTGCATACAATCAAACAATATCCATTAATATTTTAATTATGAGAACACTGGATCAAAGTTTTGTTTTAACAAGGTCTGGTAAAGTGATATTTAAAAAACATGAAATCACAATTGAGTTTTTAGCCTTTCCCAACAGAAACATTATATTAGTAAGGTTCGATGGCGAGCTGGATTCAGTTTACAGGTCAAAAGCACCTTTAAATATGAACAGCTTTCTAAAAGAAGAAGAATTTATTTGTGAAAAGACATGTATTATTGGGGATCCAAATAATTTTAGACTAGGGATCCTTGCTGAACAAATATCGAAGTTACTTTATTCTACCATAAAAATATATCCTAATGATTGTATCATTCAAATGAGCTCTAAACTATTCAAAAATTCAGAAGAAACTTCAAAGAATGATATGGAACTCTTAATCACAGTGATGACTTTATTTAAGTCTCTCTTTCATCAATAACAGCCATATCTAATACTTCAAGTTCAGATGATTTGTTCTTCTGTGCCAATTCAACAAGTTCTCTATAATTGACAGGATCAATAAATGATATAACAGACCAGGTTTTATCTATATCTTTTGATTCAATGTCACCAATCAAATTGTTGATTTTTTCGTCAAGCTTTTTATAAGATTCTTTATCTATTGAGAATTTGATTTTCATTTTAGCTCTGACAATTGGTATAATTTGTTTTGAAACTAATAATTTAATAGCATCTAATGCTTGGATTTTACTAGATTTTGTAGCAACAACATTAAACTTAAGTTCATTTAAAGCTTTCTGTATCATTGTTGGAGGATATCTTTTTTTGGTTTTTGGATTGATACACTTTGCTGATATTATTTGTAATACTTCAGCTTGCACTTGTTCTCCTTTGGCTTGTCTTTCCTTCTCACTTAATTGAATTTCACCCTTTTGTAGTATTTCTAAAATTATTTTATCGTTATCTACTGATCCAAAACTTTTCATCAAGTCTTCATTTGATGCAACTTGACCCTTAGATACATTTAGAAATATTTGTGGTATTTGAAGTACCTCATCGATGTCTTTCTCAACATTAGATCTCCAATCTTGAACTTTGTTAGGATAACATGCTATTTCAAATCTCTTTTTGCCCTTTTTCATACGAACTAATGAAACATTAGTCAATCTAATTTGATTTGAAGGTTGATTTATACCCATTATATCTTATCTTCTATCTTCTTGAACAATAGAAGTTCTTTTTCTTCATGTTAAAATTTTAGGATGAAAAAAAAAAAAAAAAAAAAAAAGAAAATTAAAAAACACACCAAAGAAATTTCTTTCATCAACAATAAAAAAAAAAAATCTACTAGTAGTTAAAACTTGTACCCCTATTTTTTATTCTTTGTTTCTTTGTTTCTCGACATTTGGCATATTTGATATCTCAAAGATGTCGTCTTCATCTGTTACCACTTATCAGACAAGGCCATCTCTTTCTAAAAGAGACTTTGGTACTACTGAAGATTTAGAGATTTTGAAATCAGCACATTCTTCATCGTGTTCAGTTCAAAAGTTTAGTGAAGAAAACTCGTTGCAAAATGATTTATTAACAAGCATGGACAACTTTATGTATTCTGTTGATTCAAAGATCAAAAAACTTGAAGAGTATTTTAAGACTAATGAAAAAGATAATAGTGATGCATTGGCATCTTTACAGAATCTATATGAAACATTGTTGTATCTAAAGGGAAACTTGCCTAAAAAGTCTAAAAATGTTGAAGAATTAAATGCATTGATAAATGTACATTATGGTGATTTGATGAAATCAATTAATGGGAGCAAAAACTTAGAATTTCATGAAAATCTTCTTACCTTTCTACATTACCTTGATGCCAAATTTAATCAATATGATATTATTAGTGATGATGGTGATGAATATTCATTAGCTCTAAAAAATTTTAAGTTAAAGTTTTATAACTATGAACAAGCATCTAAAAAAGGTTCAGTTTCTTTATTACATTACAATGATTTACCTTTTCCCTGGAGAGAGAATCCTTATATTATATATGGATATCGTTTTCAAAATAACCATATATATTCATTAAAGAGTATATGTCACTGTCACAATGAAACTTCAAACATATGGACACATCTTATTGGAGCATTAATAATGCTTTATATTTGTTTTTTTGATTTCCCTCAAAGTGAACTTTACCAAACCAATTCTTCTACTGGGAATCTTGTGGTATATCTTTTCCTCATTGCGAGTGTGAAGTGTTTATTGTCTTCATCATTTTGGCACACGTTCAATGGTACATCTAGCTTATTCCTTAGAAAAAAATTTGCATGTATTGATTATACAGGTATTACAGTTCTGATTACAGCATCAGTCATTACTACTGAATATGCCAGTTTATATTATCATCCTATTTTAAGAACTTCATTGATGATATTTTCTTTGATTTGTGGTGGTGTTGGTTTTCTTTTCAACTGGTCACCTAATTTTGATAAACCACAAAGTAGACCACTAAGAATTGGATTTTATATTTCATTATCAGGTATAGGATTTTCTGCATTTTTCATTCTAGCTCTACAAAAAGGTTTTGCACATGCTATCAAATTTTATTCCCCAATCACTAGAAGCTCAGTCTGGTACCTTGTTGGTGTAGTATTTTATGGTACATTGATACCAGAAAGGTTCAGAACAGATGTTATTATTGATGAATATCATCCTCCTGAAAAAATAATAAACTCAGAACAAACACCTAATGAATTACACCTCCATTTCAAGAAAGAACCTACAAAATCTAATAACCAATCATTACTCTCATTATGGTGGGTTGACTATATCTTTGCCTCTCATAACTTTTGGCATGTCTTTGTCTTGTTGGGAATACTTGGACATTATTCTGCTATTTATGAAATGTTCCAAAATATTCCAATGAACGCATGATTATGGTATTTACTTGATTTAAAAAAACACAAACTTGATTTTATGACATATAGAAGACCACACTGCAATTATTATATACATGAAGCGAAACGATAAATGATACAAAGAAAAAAAATTAGAGATACATTTACAGGTATTTATATGAAAAATTAACTAAAACAAAATATAAATAAAATTATAAGGATAAATAGATATGAATATATGAATATGAATAGAATTATATTATGACTGCAAATAAAAAAATGTATAATCTTTTGATTCTGTTTATTTTGGACATGCTATTGGATTAGCATTAGAACTATTAGAGTAATATGCTTCAAATGTGTTTGTTCCAACTTCGTTGCTTCTCTGGTCATCTTGATCTAAATGATTTTCCCCTAATAAAGGCGTTTCTTCGTCATTTTGTAGAGGTGAAACATTAGGGTGTGCCTTATTTAATGACCATAACATTAAACAAGAAACAATACTAACAGCTATAATTATACCCAGTAAAACACCTAATCCCACTGACAAAACAGGAATTGTTAAATGGTAATGTCTCTCATCTAGTGATATTGGTTTATCTATTAAATAAACACATGATCCTCTATTTGTGGTACAACCTTTTTTAAGTATTCTTGAAAAGTCTTTGGAGTCCTTCACCATCAATAATGATTCATGAAACTGGCCTGGTTTAGAGCATACCAACTCTACATTTTCAACTAATGTGCTAATCAGGCTATTATTACAACTATAAAGACTCTCCATTGAACTTTCAGGGATTATATGAAGTTTGAAGAATCTTTCTAATGTTTTATTGGATTTAAATGGGCCTATATCATCAAAATTACCCATCAGTGGAATTAATACAGAATTGTTTCCATAATCAAGCATATCTGAAATCTCTGGGAAATAATCAATGTATTCAAGAAATGGTTTAGCTTCTGATGATTCAATAATATCTCTTAAACTTATACTAACTGTATCAGGAAAGAATACCTGTTCAATAGGATGTACAACACCCCTATCAAATATTATGTCATCATCTTTAGTAACTGATATCTTATTGGATGAATAACCAATTTCAGCTTTAGAATCACCCATGTCCTTAAAAGATAAATTAACAGTCTCTTTGTTCATATTCTGAAGCTCAATAAATCCATCCTCAAAATCTGTGTATAATAAGCCATTCAATATAAAATTCTTTAAAACTATTTCAAAAATATCTTGATGTTGCTCCAAATATTGTAATGTCAAAGAATGGTCATTCCAAGATTCATAACAAGGAAGAAATACTGTATACCCCTTCAAATTATTTCCAAGGTTTGAAAGTCCAAATTTATCAAGATAAAGTAAAGATTCTGTGCACTTTAAAGCGCCAACATTGATGGAAGTTACCATTGGACCAGGAGTTCTTAGCTCATCATCAATAAAATAAATATGTGTGTTTCCAACTTTTATATAATTATTATCTAGAAGTATATTATTATTCAAAATATGACTATTGTTTCCTAGCTTGGATATTTTCAACTTTTGACAATTATTTCCTAACTTTTTAGAATTGCAAAACTTGGAATCATATAAAGATTTATGGTCTTTAGAAATATCTAAAGCTCTATCAATAAAATGGTAAAGATTAGATCCTTTGGAATTTATTACAAATGAATCAGATCCCCTAATTTCATGCACATCACCAATATCATTGTTATCTTGGTCATTGTCATAGGGAATAAATAATGTCTGAGAAATACTCATGTTTGTTAGCAAGTTCTCCAAATTTTGTAGAATTAGTTCATCAACAAAACTTTCTTGCTCTAGCCCTATAAGTGTCTTCAATAAATCAAATGAAATCTGTGGAATCATCTCTTTATGATCAAAAATGTGCAAGACACCATCAAGTGAAAGTATATTAGCAATTTTAGAATTGTCTGTTTTATTGACAGTAATAGATAAACCGTTATCAAAAGAATCAACATGTAGTTTATTTCCAGAATAAGATTCCATTGTCAAGTTATGAACATTACCACCAATATAATCTTTTAAGATGAAGGATTCAACTAAATATTTAAGATCGTCTGAAGCATATTTCAGTTTTTTGAAATATTCAATTTGGTAATCGGTATATACTTCTTTTAGTGATTTATCCATGGGCACTAGTAAAGTTTCATTTTGAAGTTTCTTTGGGTAGCTTTTTACCAAATCCCTAAATATTGATATTGAGTGAAAAAGGTCCATAGTACCATAAATATCAGATAAGTCCATTAGTAATTGATCTATCCCATGAACAAATGAATTCTGAGAGCTAGCATAGAAATCAGGTTCAACAACGTCAATACCATTAATCTGAAAATCCACACCTCTGTACGTGTCTTGGTCTTCTCTAACGGAGACAAAGCATGGTGACCCATTAGTATTAAGACTTCGAAGAATTATAGATCCGTCAATGTCACTTTCTTCAAAAGAAGTATTAATGATGTATTGTTTCAACTGATCAGCAGTAATTGACAATTGATCTAAATCTTTCAATGCAAAAGCTGAATTGACAGGAGCAGCCAATGTGACGTTTTCTAACATGTTTAGAAAGGGTATTAATCCATTTCTTTGTAATAGGATCAAAAAGTTAGAAAACTCCACGTTATCAGATAAGATATCAACCACTGACAATGACTGAGTACATATCACAGAGGTTATAAGAATCAGTATGATATTCACAGATATCAACATTGTGCTCTTTTTCTTATTTATAATGATGTGGAAATGGGTATGTGATTATAATTTGATGCTATGGAATAGTTGTAGTAGGTAATGGACTTTGGAGTTTTGTTTGTAAATAAATCGTTTATTATCATAAAATTAGGCACGACTGCACAACTGCATAAGCTTCAAAAGTAACAGACGGTGTTTCAGTTGTGCGCTTTAAAAAAAGTATTTGCACTAACAAGAAATACAATAACAACAACATCTATAAGCTGTCAAGGTCACAAAATACAAAATCAATAATCTACATATATAAATTTGAATTGATTCAGTTTTTAATCAAATGTCTGAAATAGAAGTTACTCCACAAACAGCAGAATCAAATGAATCAGATGCCAATAATGATCAACAAATGGTAACCACTGAACTTGATGATATTGCAAAACTTCGTGCTCTTAATGCAGCATTAGCCACACAGGAAGAAGAAATACAAGAAGATAAAACAGATGTCGATTCACGTTCAATATATGTTGGAAATGTTGATTATGGATCAAGCCCAGAAGAACTTCAAAAGCATTTTCAAGAAGTTGGTGTTGTCAACAGAGTTACCATTTTAACAAATAAATTTACAGGTCAACCAAAGGGTTTTGCATACATTGAATTTAAAGAACCTATTTCTGTTACAAACTCATTGACTCTAAATGATTCAGTTTTTAGAGGCAGAAATTTGAAAGTTGTTCCAAAAAGAACTAACATTCCCGGATTCTCATCTCGTGGAAGAGGTAGAGGTAGAGGTAGAGGTAGAGGCTTTAGAGGAAGATTTAGAGGAAGAGGAAGATTCAGTCCATATTGAAATATCCAATTGTTGTTGAACTACATATTTAAAATTTAAAATAAAAATTTCACTTCCCATTTACATAGTAAGAATTTGATGCCATTCATTTCATCATTAAATAGAAAATCATTGATTTGATATAGTTATTCATATTTTCCTTAGCTTTTAATTGATGTCCTTTTCCAAAAGTTTCATTTGTTGACATTGTTTTTTAGTGTAGTGTGTACAACAGGCTATTGGTTTTAAATATTCAAATCTAAGACCTAAGACGCTCAGGTCTTTAAAATCAAAACAGAATTTAAAGATGGTTTTTCTGATTGCTGATAACGTTTTTTTTTTTTTTGTTGATTTACAAAAAAAACAAATCAAACTTATTTCTAACTATAAACAAAACCATAAACAAATCATTAAAAGCATATAAAGTCGCTCATTTACAAAAATCTATAAATGCCAGGAGATCAATCTGAATACGTATCTATTCCTGTATCCAGAACACCTCATTCTGTCAGACTTAGACGTGATTCAGTGCTATATAATCCAATTGGTAGTTTCAAAGGGGTTAATTCCTTAGGTAACTTCGCTTCATCTTATAGCAGATTACAATCTTTTAAAAACATTGAACCACTCCACGATCATCATAGATCATACTTCAGAGATAATGATGAATTGTTTGATAAAGATACATTAGCTCCTTCATTTAGAGGTGAAAGACTTTCAACTGTTCTACCAAGAAATGACATTGAATCATTAAGATATACAGCATTTGGTAACGACTTCAACAATGATCAAGCAGTGGCAGATGACAGCTCCTTTATTAGTAGACCAGCTTCATTATATTCTTATGGTGCAATTTCCAATGTCAATGAAAACACAGAGTCTACACCACTTGTTTTGAAGAAGGTTCAAAATGAAGGTAAAGTTATAACAGTAATTGCAGGTCAATCCACAGCACCTCAAACTGTTTTCAATAGTGTAAATGTCTTAATTGGTATAGGTAAGTTAATAATTTTATGCTTATAATTATTTCTATGTCTCAATTACTAACTAAATAATCCTATAAAGGTCTTTTGGCTCTTCCATTAGGTATAAGTCATGCTGGTTGGTTACTTGGTGTTCCTATGTTAACAATATGTGCTATCCTTACTTTTTACTCTGCAGATTTGTTATCAAGATGTATGGATACAGATCCAACACTAATGACATATGCTGATTTAGCATTTGCAACCTTTGGTTCAAAAGGTAGAGCACTGATTTCAATCTTGTTTTCATTGGATTTAATTGCTAATGGTGTTTCCCTTATTGTTCTTTTTGCAGACTCTTTGAATGCATTGTTTCCACAAATATCAGTTAATCAATTTAAAATTTTAGCATTTGTTGTTTTGACCCCACCATCTTTTCTTCCATTAAATATCCTAAGTATGGTTAGTTTATTAGGGATCACAAGTACAATCTCAGTTGTTTTTATTATATTTATTTCTGGTTTCTTGAAAACTACTACACCTGGTTCATTATTAGAATTTGCACCAACTAACCTACTACCTAAGTCAACTTTTGATGCATTAATCGCTATTGGTCTATTAATGGCTCCATTTGGAGGGCATAGTATTTTCCCAAATATAAGAGTTGATATGCGTCATCCTCATAAGTTCCATAATTGTTTAGAAGTTACATATTCTATAACATTTATTACAGATATGTCAATGGCGGTAATTGGATTCTTAATGTTTGGTGCAGCAGTTAAAGAAGAGGTTACCAAAAGTGTTCTTTTAACAAAAGGCTATCCTGCTTGGACATACTTTTTGATTTGTGCGTTAATGGCACTGGTACCACTTTCAAAAACTCCTTTAAATGCTAGACCTATCATTGCAATCTTTGATCATATGTTGGGAACTCAATCAATTGAGTCGTATACTGGTGTAAAATATGGGTTTTTCTATATGGTCAAAATATTCATAAGAGCATTCGTTAATATTTTATTTGTAATTGTTGCCATTATCTTCCCAGAGTTTGATAAAATTGTTGCATTTATGGGATCAGGTCTTTGTTTCATTTTATGCCTAATCCTTCCATGTTTATTTTACTTGAAGTTATGTGATAACATTTCCAAAAGAGAAAGATTTGGTTGTCATTTAATCATTTTTTTCAGTACAATTCTGGCAATATTAGGAACAACAGCAACAATAATGTATTAAAAGAATGTACTATATCATTACACAATCTCATTTGTCACTCATCAATCCTACTTTTTCTATATAAATACTAGCACGCAATTAAAATAACATTAGAATTATGTAATATAAACAACAAGAAAATATAATGTCTTAAATTGTTGACCTATTGTAAAAGTTAAAACTTGATTTTATTTTGTTATTTAAATGTAAACAATAGTATAGTGTTTATTGCAACCCCATTGTCGGGCCGTCGGCGTTAATCTCAAAAATCCGATTAGGGTAATTGATGGGTCGTGTGCATACCATTTCTAAAAAAAATATTTAAAATTTTCTACTCTAATTAATTCCTATGGTTATGTATTTTGTAATTATAATAAACTTTGAGGTAATGACTGAGCTAAATAACTTGTTAGTTGATCCTACTAAAGTATTAAATGTTCAAAATAATGACATCCTAAAATTTGTGAAAGAAATTCTTGACCCTGTTGCAGAACAGAACACTGTTCTAAATGAAATACACATTGAAGGGTTGGATGCAACACAGGTATGGTATCAAGCAAAAATCATTTTAGATTCTCTTACTGATGATCTAATGTTTGAAAAGGTTCCATATTTACAAGAGAATAATTCAAAACATAGTATCAGTAACAAGTTAGACTCAGAAATTAAGACTTCAATAAATTATAAAGCAAGTAACGCTTCTTCTGATTCTGATGATGATGAGCTTGAAGAATTAGATAATAGCAACTTTGAAGATGAAGATGAAGTTGATGCAACTTCAGCAGCAGAATATGAAGATGAAGATGAAGATGAAGATGAAGATGAAGATAAAGATGAAGATGAAGATAAAGATAGAGATGAAGATGAAAGTCAACTAGATCAACAAGATGACAAATTGCCTAAAGAGTTGGATGATGAGTTTTTTTCAATAGAAGATTTTAATAAAAATAGCGAAGACTTTTCTGACAATGTTGATGATGATTCTGAAGAAATTGACCTTTTTGGTGATATCGATGAAAGTGATGATGATGAAGCTTTATACTACAATGATTTTTTTGAAACACCAAAGAATAATAAGAACAGTTATAGAGATTCAAAGAAGATGAAAAATAATAATAAAAATAAACAATTGCAACAAGACCAAGATCAAGACCAGGAGGGAAAAGAAATAAATGATAGTGATTATGATGAAGTTATGAATATTGCTATGAATGATGTGTTTGAAAAAGATCAAAAACCCCTTCAAGAAAATCTTTCAAGTTTTGAACGTCAACAACTTGAAATACAAAAAGAAATTGCAAGTTTAGAATCAGAAGCAATAGCAGAAAAGAAATGGGCATTCAAAGGGGAAAGTTCAGCAAAATCACGTCCAGTTGACTCCTTGTTATCAGAAGAACTTGAATTTGAAAGAACATCAAAACCAGTTCCTGTTATCACAAAAGATGTTACAGAATCGTTAGAAGAATTAATAAGACGTAGAATCAAAGAAAATGATTTTGATGATTTGCCTAGAAGAATTATTTCAGATGTCACCAATTTCAAATCTTCATCTTCATTTGAACTAAGTGAAACAAAGTCATCTAAATCATTATCAGAATTATATGAACAAGACTATAAAGATGATAATACTGATGAAGTTTCAGAAGAACTAAAGAAAGCTCATAACGAAATAAAAGATATGTTCCAAAGCTTATCATATAAACTTGATGCATTAAGTTCAGCTCATTTTATTCCAAAACCAATTCAAAAATCAATAGATATAAAGGTAAATACAGCTACTGTACTAATGGAAGATGCACAACCATTAACAGAATCATCAACTACTGTTTCTTCATTAGCTCCTCAAGAAATATTTAAAACAGAGAGAAGAAGCAAAGATAACGAAGTTTCATTAAAGTCTGGTATGGTGTTATCAAAGGATGAACTAACTAGGGAAGATAAACAAAGACTTAGAAGGGCACAAAAGAGAAAAAGATCTAAGGAATATTCCAAAGAACAACATTCATCAAAGAAATCAAAGAAACAAAATGTTATTGAGACCCTTTCAAAGGCTAGTAATGTTACTATCATCAATAATAAGGGTGAAAAAAGAGATGTTAAAGGTGCATTAAAGTCAGATGATATTAAGAAAGGTTCTACAGGCTTGAAATTATAATGACGTATATCTATATATCTTTTAAACTGCATAAACAAAATCAATTTGGTAGTTCATTCTTTTGATCTATGTAGTAACATTTTTGCACCCTTTGAAACAGTAGGACAATAATGTTTTTCAAGTAAAAATACTTCCCATGTTGTAGCAGCATCAGGATTACATGTATCAGGAGAGTCGATTTCCATGGAAAATGTACCGTTCAAAATTCTATCATCTGTAGAAAAGATACTGCTTATTTCAGAATAACGACTCATCAATTTTTCCATAAACTTAATAATAGCAATACTAGATTTCTCTGGTGTATTAAGCAAACAAATTGAAAGTCTTTTAGCGAATGCTAAAACTCTTGCTTTTGAACCATTTTTAGATCTGAAAAATACGCTTTCTAAAGCTTTCAAAAGAAGTTCAATCTCAGTAGAAACATTAACAGAAGGTTTAACTAATGTTCCAGAGAGTGGATCAGCTAATCTCAATGTTTTGTATGAAAATTCAATATCAACATCAGAAGATATTTGATAAAGAATTGAATATAAAGAATCAATGAATCCAGATAAATCAACATGGACCTTATATTGTGAATTATTAGATATTAAAGAAAAAGCAGTTACGATTCCAAGAAGTACCAATCTTGATTTTGAAGTATTTGAATTAGCATATTCTGTATCAACATTTCTGATGACTTCTTTGATCACCTGAAGAAAATCACCTAAAAGTTCAAAATTGACCATATTTCCAATTTTAGCTAGACCTTCAAGAACAGCACCAACAAGTAAGTATCGTTTCTGTTGTAAAACCTCCAAGTATAACTTAAGAAGCATCTTTAAAATTTCAGCTTGAAATCTTTCTCTTTCTTGTTCTGAAACAGCTAATTCAGCCTTACGCATTTCTTCTTCAATCTCCTTTCTCTCTTTTCTAGCCTTTCTCTCTTTCTTAGATAAATGTACTCTATCTTTTTTTTTCATCTTCAGCTTTTCTTGTTTTTCTTCCTCAGTTGCATTTGGGTCATAATCATTTAAAATATTTAGAGAAAGAAAGATGTTCAAGACACTTTCGTCAACTCTAAATCCTTTAGATCTTACTGTTTTGGTTAATAATCTCACAATATCAAAAGAAACATCACCAGAATCATCTTCATTTAATAAATTTTCAAATGTTTTCAAACAAGAGTAAAATATAGTATCATTTTGAGTTGAGACTCTGCATAATCTTCTTGCAATTATCAACAAAACATCTGGTCTATAGTTAAAATGACTTGCTGAAGAAGCTAGCTCACAGGCTGCTTTTACAGCTAATTGGGAGAGAAGTGGATTTTTTCTTGCATTTCCAGCTAGAGAAGATAACAGATCAATATAATCTTTATAATTTGTAACTAAAGTTTGTTCAAAATTTCTCAACTTCTGGATTTCTTTAGAGACTCTTTCCTTCTTTTCAGCATCTGACAATGGTCTAATTCTGTACCCAGGTATAATATTCTTGAATGTAGGAACTAGTGCAAGAAGTGAAAATTTGGATGTATTGGGGTTATTGGAACGGGCCATACGAAGCAAACGATTAAGAGATAATATATTTTCTTCTGGTTCCTCTGTAAGTTTTTCAACTAAATCAGCAATTTCTTCTTTTAATTTTAATAAACGTTCTTCATCAAATATTTCTTCTTCTTCTTCATCGTCATCTTGAAAAGCTTCATCTTTAACTTCTGTGTCGTCTTTATCATCATCAGAAACATGTTCATTGTCATGTTCATCTTCATCGACTTGCTCTTCATCCTCTTCTTGGTCCAAGACTCTTTCAAACTTACCACCTTTTTTAATTGGAAGTGCATTATATTTATTATTGGTTTTTTCCACAAGCTGACGTGGTTGGTTTTCATAGTCTTGTTCTTCATTATCCCAATCAACTTCTTTCTCTTTGAATAAAGCATCAGATGCATTATTATTGAAATTCACTAAACCTAATGAAAGTAGACTATCATTTTGTTGTCTCTTTTTGGACCTTTGTTCTTCAGCAAAACGAGAAGAGCGCTTTTTAGCCATAATTAACAGTTATTTTGTAATCTTAGGTCGTTTTAAATGTTTGAACTATCTTAATATGAATTCTTTAAACTATCTCATCTCATTGAAAAAAAATTTTAAATCAAAAAAATCTGTCACGGGTCAATAACAGAAGATCGAACTCTCAACATCATAAGAAAAAAACATTTATCAGATAAAAACATAACTACTTATCAAATTAAGGGAAGAATTCAATATTAAAGTGTTATTATATTTAATTTTTACTTTAAATGTCAAATGTTGGATAAAAAAACTCTAATCATCTGAGCTTTTAATAAAATATAAAATTATCATGTCAGACTCCTTGAATACACGTATGAAATGCTAAATATCTAATTCAAATATAACTAAAGAGTTTACTGTACTAACATGATGAAAAACTAAGAAAATATAGATAGAGAATTTGAAATAGGCCAAACTAATTTTATTCAAACTTCAAAAGACAAATGTTTAGAAATAACTAAACAAACCTTGAATTCTGAAAACTTTACTCTAGGAAATCACTCTAAATTAGATCATCCAATCATAGAAACAAATAACAGAAGAACCCTCTTTTCACAGATAAATATAACATCATCTAAAAGAGATATACCATTACCTGTAAATAATACTACAGCTGATTCAATAAACTTAAATAATTCTACTAAACTGGCTAGAAGTTCAAATAAAGAAAACAATTCAACCAAAGAGGCAGATGACACCATATCTTCAACTAACGTACCCAGAAAATACATCACTACATCTTTAATCACAGATATAGAGACATCCAAGATAACAAAATCAAAAGAATTTCGTTTTGTAAACAATTCTATGAGCACTATGTCAAACTCAAAACCTAAAATAAAGCCAATATTCAAAGTACATACAGTTTTCACAGGCAAAGATCAAAGTTTTGTCTCTATTAATGATCATAAAAGGCATTTTATGGAGAAAGAATTTCAAAATACAGGTTCTTTAAATACAAGGTCTAATGAGAAATGTTTTATATTTCAGAATGATATCAAGAGACAACCAGGAAGACCAAGGAAATATCCAATAAATGAGAATAAGGTTAAACGTCCACAAGGAAGACCTAGAAAAGATACCAAAAGATTAACAATAGAGAAGTCTAATAATATTAGTGAATCTAACTTTGTCAATACTCTTGCATTTAGTGAAAATAATACAACAGAATCTAGAAAAGAAAGTTCTTCAATTAGGTTACAAATATCAGATTCAGGAGGAGCTCTTTGAAATCTGCTTTACATAACTAAGGGTGAAAATGTAAAAATCAGATACAACAACATAGAATAGAATTCAATGCAGGAAATTATTTATATTTATATTTTTGTATTGTTCTAAACCACTTGTAAACTGTAATCTTCTAATAGCATTTAGTACCGATAACTTTAACGTACTAACTTACCTTGAAAAGAAAAGCAAACAGCTACCCTAACATTTGACTCTAAAGCTTCAAATACACTATCCAGGTTGCACTGGTGAAAGGTGTGCTAATGAAGAATGAATAGCAGTAGTAGTACTAGTATAGTAATATAATTTTTCCTGACGTGGGGGTTTAAATATTAGGCTACAACGCTACCAGTAAAATCGGAAAAAAAAAATGGAATTTAGAATTTAACATCAGGTTGTACCATTTCAATTTTCTTCCCTTCTAAACACCTTTGGAAATTTCTAATACACTTGGGCATGTTTCGTTTACCAGCTAGATACGTATCATTCAATGCATTGAGTAGAAGAAGTAAGTTCATTTTCAGAAGATATAAACCAAATCAGAGTTGAAGAAAACTAACATTCCAAATTTTTCAATGTTTTTAGCTATTTGTTCTTCTAAAATTCTCAAAAAAGCAGAGATTTTTGGCATGCCAGCCATGTCACCAACCATGAATGAAGGTGGTATTGCAGAATGGAAAGTCAAAGAGGGTGATTCATTCAAATCAGGTGATGTATTATTAGAAGTTGAGACAGATAAAGCTCAAATTGAAGTTGAAGCACAAGATGATGGTATTGTAGCCAAAATCATTAAGCAAAATGGTGAAAAACAAATTCCAGTTGGTTCTCCAATTGCTATTCTTGCTGCTCCAACTGACGACTTAAAGACTTTAGAATTACCAAATATTGGAGGTAAGCCTGCTGCTTCTCCTGCTGCACCAGAAAAACCAGTAGTTTCTGATAAACCTAAACCGGTTTCTCCTAGCGCAGCAAGCTCTCAACCATCTGCAATTGATTCAAAACAAACATTCTTCCCATCAGTTCTTGCTTTACTTGAAGAAAATAATATCACCAGAGAAGATGCTTTAAAGAAAATTCCAGCAAGTGGTCCAAATGGTCGTATCTTAAAGGGTGATGTTTTAGCTTATCTTGGTAAGATTTCTGAAGATTCTGTTAAAAAGGTTTCTGAATTTGTCAACTCACATACCCAACTTGATCTTGCAAAATTAGAAAAGGGTGCTGCTCCATTAAAGAAAGCTGAAAAGGTTGAAAAATCAGTAAAGAAAGCTAAGAAGGAACCAGTCGTTTTACAAAAAGAATTCACTGTTAAAGATTCATTTAGTAATAAAGATTTGTCATTAATTGCAGAAGAAGCTGAAAGATATTCTTACCAAGTACATCCTATTAAATCTGATTATTATGATCCAATTTTTGAAGAACTTATTGCTCCACCAAGAAATTCACAAAGATTTACAAGCAAGTTAATATTAGATTCCTCATCCCACACTTTAAAAGTCAGTGTTACTTTAAATGATAAAGTATATGATGCAAAGACAAAGGCTAATCTCTATTTATCTAAATTAAAGGAATTAGTCAATCAAAATTGAATCTCAATTATTTATAATATTTAAATTCAAAGTATAAAAATTTTAAATCCTTTAGGCTATTGTCTATTGTAGTGGTAAAACAATTATTAATGAAGAATACAGTAGATGTTTTATCGTTATCGTTATTGTTAGTAGTAGTATTTCTTTTTTGTAATATATTATTAATTGATAATCGAATTAATTACTTATTGTTAATCTTAAAGTAAGTCTTTCATTGAATTTACTTTCAAAGTTAAATTGTAATATTATTGGTTATAATTTATATTGTAGTATAAGTATAAAGTATAATTCAATTAAACTGTGAAATTCTGATATATTACAAATATTATATTTATAAATTTTAATATTTGGATAGGTATTATTGTTTACTAAAGTTGTTAAGAATGAACAATAGGCATTTAATTAAAAAAAAAAAGAAACCCCAAAACATCCGAACACCAAACTCATCGATTTTTTTTCTTTTTTTATTTTCTTTTTTCAATTTTTTTTTCAATTTTTTTTCTTATCAACAATACTATTCAAACACTCACAGTATTACAAGTACAGATATATTGTAATAATATAACTTTCAGTTACCATTAATCATCATACCTCTTTAATATTTGAATAGTCGAAACTTGACTGTTTGTTTGAAATTAATTAAACTTGATATGCCATCATACTGAAGCCAATAAATGGATCAATACACAAATAAAAATCATCCAGACTTTATTCCTGGAACCTATAGTATTTATGCATCAAATAACCTTGAAAATGGTATTCTTTACAAGAATAAACTAAAGAAACAAGGTGACATCCTTTTGATTCCTCAACCATCTGATTCTCCAAATGATCCTTTAAACTGGAAGCACTCCAGAAAATTATTCCATTGTTTTATTATGTTATTTATTACAGCTTTTACAGCTGCAACTTCCAATGATGCTGGTTCTACTCAAGACTCTTTAAATGAAATGTATGGTATTAGTTATGATGCTATGAATACAGGTGCAGGTGTTTTGTTCCTTGGTATTGGTTGGTCAACTTTATTTTTAGCTCCTTTGTCATACTTGTATGGGAGAAAGCTACCTTATGTTATCGCTATTGGTCTTGGTGCAATTGGTGCAATTTGGTTCGGTTTTGCAAAGAGAACTAGTGATACTATCTGGTGTCAACTATTCGTCGGTATTAGTGAATCTGTAGCTGAAGCAAGTGTTCAATTATCTTTAACTGATATTTACTTTCAACATCAATTAGGTTCTGTTTTAACAATTTATATTATGAGTACTTCTATTGGTACTTATCTTTCACCTTTGATTGCTGGTTTCATTGCTGATAGAACAAGTTTCAGATGGGTTGGTTGGATTGCAACAATTATCTCTGTGGTTTTATTAATTGTGATCATTTTTGGTTGTGAAGAAACAGCTTTTGATAGAGTTAAATATATTACTCCATTAAGCTCTAAACAATCAATTGATGGTCTTGATAATGGTACAACCATTAATACCAGTGGAACTAGAGACAAGTTATCAATCAACGATGAGAAAACAATAGATTCTATCAAGGAAGTTACTGTTAAGAAAAATGAAGTTGAAGAAGAATTAATTGATGGGTCAAAAGAAGCACCAAACTCTTATTGGAAAAGAATGGCTATTATCACTCCTGCTTCCAACTTAAAAGGGTATGGTTTTGTTCAGTACTTTCAATATATTAAAATGAATATGAAGATGTTTTGTTTTCCAGGTGTTATTTTATCTGGTTTATTCTGGGGTATGCAAGATGTCTTTTTAACTTTTTATTTAACTACTGAAGATACTTATTTCTATGATCCTCCATATAATTATTCAAATGCTGGTGTTGCTCTAATGAACATTCCATGTCTTATTGGATCAGTTATTGGTTGTCTATACGCAGGAACAATTAGTGATTATGTTGTCTTATGGATGGCTCGTCGTAATAATGGTATTGTTGAAGCTGAATTTAGATTATATTTTTCATTTTTAACTGGTATCTTAGGTACTGCTGGTTTATTAATGTTTGGTATTGGATCTGCCCAATTTTTAAATAAATGGGTTATCTATGTAGGTTTAGGATTTTTAGGATTTTCTTTTGGGTCTTGTGGTGATATAGCTTTATCATATGTCATGGAATCATCTGATTTAGTTTTGGAATCAATGGTCTGTGTTGCTATCATTAACAATACAATCAGTTGTATCTTTACATTTACATGTTCCTTATGGTTAGACGCTTCAGGTACACAAAATACTTACATAGCATTGGCTTGTATTAATTTCTTTATCATGATGTTAGCTATTCCTATGATTATCTGGGGTAAACAATGTCGTAAATGGACAAAAAAGCTCTACTTAGAATTTTTAGAAGTCAGAGATGGTATATGACGTCCATTTATATAATTTATAATTTATAATAGATATAGAAGTGTGATTTGTAATATTTCAAGTTTTTAAAGTCCAACATTTAGTTGTTGATTGTTCCTTTTATATTTTAAATTAGCAACTGTAAATAATTCAAATTCAATGATTAGTACAACAATTTCGTTTCTTAAACAATTTAATAAATTAATTAAGTTCTTTTTTCAGTAATATCAGATTTTTCAATAGTCTTGTGACGAAGACTTTTTGACTTTTTACACGAAAATCTGCCAATTTTTTAAACGTTTTAAAAAAAAATCAAAAATTTCCTATTGGAGCCACCAATGCAATCATGTAGTACTGCGTTACTTACAGGCTATTTCAGCTTTTTATACCTAAAAAATGCCATTGGTATCCCCTTTAGGATAATACTTACCAAGTTGAGGTTATTTATTCTCCAAAGAAGAAATAATAGATGCTGATGCTTATACGGGTTATACCAGTTACCTAGCTATTACCATAAATTTATTCACGAAAACTGACAATTAACAAGGTGACAAACAATTAAACTCATCTTTAACTATCAAAATGGGAATATAATTTATTTGAATTAATTTAGATTAACTGCCATGATAATAATAAAATAGTCATTGTTGAATGCTTGTGTAGTTCAAAGTTCCAACGTTCCCACCATAAAGGATGATAAAGTAAAGAATCAAAAGATCAAAAGTCAAAATGGTCAAAGTCTAAAAAAGTGAAAAAGTCATAACAATGGAAATTTACAATCTATACATGATGAAACTTGGATTGTGACATTTCGAAACTTCTTTTTGAAGTTTGGATTTGCATACTTGCATATTCTTTGTTGGCAATGTGATTTCTATTTTCATTTTAGGAAATTGCTAAACAGTTTCAAATAGAGTATTTACATTGTTATTTTTATTTATAACACTATTACTGTATTGTGGAATCCTAGCTTTGCACTTTATCACCTCAAACCAGAAGAATTATTATACTAGATATAGTACTCAATATTCAATGTATGTGCCATTAGTTTCATCATGAAATAATAAAGAATGACTTTAACTGGAGGTGTAATTATATAAATATAAACAGAAGTCCTTTGCAGTAAGCTTGTTTTGAATATGTTTTCAAACTATCATAAAAATGATTCAAAATATATTCACTTTATTGCTTTTGTTTTCCTTTGCCTATGCTACTACCCTTACAGGTATTGTTTCCAACTTACAAATAGCTTCTTCAGATGGAGGTGATTATCCAACTTCTGCTTGGAGAGCTACCTTAGACTATGATTTTTCTGATGCTTCCTCTGTTAAATCTGGTGATACATTTGTTATTTATATGCCACATGTTTATCGTGTGAAGTTTGATGGAAGTGATGAAGTTCTAACTGTTTCTTTCAATGATGAAACCCTTTTTACCTGTTCTTCATTTTCTGGTGCTTATGAACTTGCATATTCAACTGTTACATGTACTTTACAAGACTCTATCACTGATTTAGATTCTGTCTCAGGTTCAATCTCATATGTTGTTATTTTTGGTGCAGGTGGTAGTGCTTATGAAGTTGAATTAGAAGATGCTGCTACTTTTGTATCTGGATCAAATGAGATTACTTGGAATGATGGTTCTTCAAGCTTCTCAACTGAAGTAACATTTAGTGCCAGACCAGCACAATCTGACACATATGTCTACCATGTTACTACTTCTTACGGTAGTGTCGAAAACTATATTCTTTTTCCAGAATGTGATGATACTCAAACTGGTAATGTTGTTCTTACTTTTGGTGCAGAAGATGGATTAGAAGGTAATATTGATTGTGATCTAATTCAACTATATGCATCTGATCAGTTCAATGATTGGCTTTTCCCATTAACAGCTAGTGGTGACTATGCAGTTGCTTCCTGTGATAGTAACCAAATTACAGTTCTATTATTTGGTGTTCCAGAAGGTTATAGACTTTATTTAACCGTATTCCAGTATGAAGATGCTGATGATGAAGATTTCACAATTGATATATCATATAATTTAGATTGTAATGGTGAAACAAAAACAGTGGGTGATGAATATGATTTTTATGTTACTTCTAAAGATGCATATGGTGATGCTGTTCCTTTATATCTAACTACTATTCCATGGACTGGTACAGGAACATCTGTCAGTACTGATATGGATTCCACTCCAACTGCTGGTACCGTTTATATTTTAACACCAACATCTTCTGTCACAACAACAACTACTACTATAAAATGGTCAAATTCATATACTACAACTACTACTGAACCAATCTCTTCAGGTGCATGGACTGTTACTGTTGATGTTGATGTTCCAGAAACAAAGACTACAACAAAAACATCTACATGGGATTCTTCATACACTACTACTACTACTGAACCAATTTCTTCAGGTGCTTTAATTGTTACTGTTGATGTCGATGTTCCAGAAACTAAGACTACTACAAAGACCTCTACATGGGATTCTTCATACACTACTACTACTACTGAACCAATTTCTTCAGGTGCTTTAACTGTTACTGTTGATGTCGATGTTCCAGAAACAAAGACTACTACAAAGACCTCTACATGGGATTCTTCATACACTACTACTACTACTGAACCAATTTCTTCAGGTGCTTTAATTGTTACTGTTGATGTCGATGTTCCAGAAACAAAGACTACTACAAAGACCTCTATATGGGATTCTTCATACACTACAACTACTACTGAACCAATTTCCTCAGGTGCTTTAATTGTTACTGTTGATGTCGATGTTCCAGAAACAAAGACTACTACAAAGACCTCTACATGGGATTCTTCATACACTACTACTACTACTGAACCAATTTCTTCAGGTGCTTTAACTGTTACTG
>JAJMKA010000107.1:0-24730 GCA_030563805.1 Ruyongia namnaoensis
AAAATTTATCATCTAAACCTCTTAATCTTTTAGCAGCATCTTTACAATTGTTCTCATTATGAATTAAATTAATATAAATTTCATTCTTAGAAAACAACTTAAATTCCAACTCATTATTAGGATTTTGATGTTTCTCAAGCACAGACCACCAATCTTCTAACCAAATCCATTCAGTTTTAACATCAATGAAATGCTTATAGTTGATATCCAATTTCTTGTTGTCTCTATCTAAATAATTTGTTGAAATCTCTTTAGTTGAAAGTTTTTCCAAAATCTCTTTTGTTGACATTTTTTCTTCTTCAAAATTTTCAAAAATGTAAACAAACTTCTCCTTATTCCTATTTATAAAATTAGCAAAAGAACCATCAAGTAAAGACCACCATGGTATAGTTGGTACTCTAACTTCATTAACATCCCAATACATCAGTTGATAACCAGTTGGCTTGAAGTTTTCAGACAGATTTAGTTCTAAAGTAATGTTCAAGCATAACCATTGCAGTTTCTCCTTAAATAGCAAACAAGTCCAAAATCTGTTATGAAATAAATTCAACACCATTTTCAGTCTCTTAGATTTTAATTGCATTCTAAGATCCATAAGGTTGAAACCACCATGTTGTTTCAAAGTCTTCAAAGTTTCTAAAGAAGTGTATTTAAAATGAACTTCATGAACCACTTTTTCAATTTCTTTAACATCTGTATCAGTAACTGGTTGAAACATTTCCTTCCAATATAATATTGAATAAATAAATATATTTATACCAATACATCTAGTATGAATAGATAAATTATGAATCAATGGATATCTAATCTTGTTATTCAATTTGGTCTTGTCAAAAATTTTCATTGGATTGTTCTTGTCCATTATTTTCAAATGAATTCCTAAGAATTTCAAATCTTCATCCTGAATAGCTTTTTCTTCAAAACCAATATCTTTATATTCATTTCTAAAATGTGTTAACCTCATATTCTTCATACCAACATTCCAATTTTGATCATAAAGATAAATGATTATTGATTTAGATTTATTAATTTCCAATTTTGATACTGAACTAAAAATATCTAAACATTCTAAAAGAGTTTTAGCTTCATTACCACTTCTAATCATTATTGAAATGTCATCAGCAAATGCAATATATTTCATCTCATAATTAACTATTTTACCTTTAACTTCAATACCATCAATTTTACTGCATAAAAATTTAATGAAAATCTCTAAGCATATAATGAAAATTGAAGGGGAGGCAGGATTACCTTGTCTGACCCCCCTGTTTAGTTGTATATCTGGTGATAGTTGATCTTGAATCTTGATATTTGCAAATTGATTGGTCATTAAATTCATTACTAGATTTGTTATTGATGTTGGGAAATTTAGCACCTTGAAAACCTTCTCTATAAATTTTGTTGAAACTGAATCAAAGGCTTTCTTAAAGTCTAAATTTATGATGGAGTTAAAGTGTTGTGAATAGTTGATATTGTTGAAATTTGGATTTAACATACTTAATGCTTGCAAGTTTGAATCTTCTAATTTTTTTCCAGGTACAAATCCAAATTGATTTTGTCCAATAATTTGAGGGAAACTTCTAATTAATTTATTATTAAGAGCTGCTGATATAATCTTCTGGTAACAGCTGAGCAATGTGATTGGTCTCAGTTCATTAACGCTAGGTAAAACATTCTTCTTCAACTTCTTTTTTGGTAATAATGAAATAATACCACCATTAAAAGCTTTAGGTTGAAAATTTTTATCCTTTGAAATTCTATTAGCAATATGAACCAATATTGGTCTAATTAAGTCCCAATTAAAGAAAATGTACTTATATGTTATTCCATCTCTACCTGGTGATGTCTTAACATTTTTTCACAAAGTCAAAGTCAACCTTCTTATAACATTGGTCTAATTCATTTTTTAGATTTTCATGGGAAATAGTCACGTGATTTCCGCTTGTACGATATGGTTGACTTCGGGATAAGCGAAAAACAATAACAACTCTCGGTCGCCAAGTTGGTTTAAGGCGCAAGACTGTAATGGATTCCAAAGTAATCTTGAGATCGTGTGTTCGACTCACACCCGGGAGACATTCTTTTTTTTTGCAACTTTTTTAGAGAAATTTTTGTATTAGATGATGTGTTGTTGAATAGATCGTTGTATTGTTTGGATTCTGATGTTTATAGCAGTGTAGTTATCTTGTTTTTTTATTTGTTGTGTGGTTCACAATTACCGGTTGAAGTTCTTGATGTGTTTTTGTGATTTTACAGAAATTTATATTACTTTGAGAGAGATACAGTCCATTAAAGAAGATCTAAAGGTAAAAGGGATGTTTATTGAACTATTTATTTGAATGATATTTCTTAACTTTAAGACTAGAATATACCAAATAGTTAAAAATCATGTTGAAACTAAATTAATGATATAATTAACAAACCAAACATGATTTTTATAAGTTGTTCAATTCAGTATTTTGTTATAACAATATTTATCTATCTTAGATCAATGTGTGATTCAAAGATAAGTTCATCATTATATAGAGTTATGTATCTTACCAATCTAACACTAGATATAAATATTATTACGGTCATGAAAAGTATAAATAAATCATCTGAAGAAATCAAACAAAACAACAAAGCAAATGTCTAAATCATAGTGCTTGTTGATCTAAATTCTGATTTAAGATCTGTTGAAACATTAATAATCTGCTAATTTGAAAAATACAGGAACTCAATTTTATACTTCACTCCTGAGATCTTTTTAGTGAATTTATAAAAGAAAGAGTTTTAAAAATTTCAATAATTTTTTTTATCCCTTTTTTTTGCCATCCAAAAATTATTCTCAGCGGTAACTTTTTAGTTAGTTAAAAGAAAGAGAAATACAAGTTGTAGAACATAATTTTAAGTAGAAAAAGGATGTTTATTTGAAATAACTAATGACGTATACAAATCATATCTTATTTAAATAAGAATTGTAGCATAGTCTCTAAACTTTCATTATTTTTAGAAAAACAAATAGATGATCAATTGTATTCCAATTGTAGTTAATTATAATCATAATGATTATATCTTTAAGTAAAGATGAATTTCATGAGATTTCAAGAAACATAACAACATGATTAATAAAAATTTATTTCTAGTTATAGAATAACTATTAAAGCTCTCAACAAGCAGATCAACAGCTCAACTAATTTAGGTGTTTTTGCTGGTGAAAGTAAAATTAATAACACAGGTTTTATTTGATATATTATTATGAACAGCAAGGTTCAACAGCTCTAAAAGGATCAACTGAAAATCAAGAGGTTCAGCCCAAAACAATAAATATAAGAAAAATTTTTTTGAG
This sequence comes from Ruyongia namnaoensis, assembly GCA_030563805.1. Lineage (NCBI taxonomy): Eukaryota > Fungi > Ascomycota > Saccharomycetes > Phaffomycetales > Wickerhamomycetaceae > Ruyongia > Ruyongia namnaoensis. The sequence goes on from JAJMKA010000107.1 coordinate 3,329, forward strand.
GATATTTCTCACCTTTTATACTTTTTTTTTGAGTTTATTCTATTACGTAATGTTAAATTAATAGATAATTGAGATATTAGAGGTTTAATGAATTACAAATATATGGTATATGATTTAAGTTATCATTACCAATTTTTATTCATCCATTTAATCAACCATTTCCCCCAAATTAATCGAATGTAGGTATTAGAAAATTAGATGATTTATGAATAGATTTAGTCAGAGTTGATGTTCTCTTTTGTGGCTAAAACCTTTCATGATTAGAGTGAATACATTGGTTTGATGCCATTGCATCTACAGATTTTACATGTAAATCAGTAATCCACTTGATAATTAGAACGAATACAATTATAGGTTCTTAAAGTACATCTTTCAGCTATTTTCACATTAAAAATTATATTACTTACGATTATTTAAAGAGATCTAGAGATAAAAAGGATATTTATTGAACTATTTAATTGAATAATATTTCTTAAATCTGAGATTGGAAATTATCATGTAGTAAAAGTCATGTTAAGATTAAATAAGATAATTCACAAACCAAACATGAATTTCATAAGTTGTTCAACTTGTATTTTGTATAACAATATATATCTATGATCCATCTTAGATTAAAGATCCATCACTAAATATAAATATTATATCTTGCTAATTATTAACTGGTTCGTATTCATATACTCATATTGGAACAAAACAGTGATTTAAATCTTATCAGTAGAACTCAATATATATCATTAACCTTGTTACAAATTGTTAAATGAATGATCATATCAATTTTAATAGTCTCAATCATAATATTTAAACCTCTCAATGGTGTAAAATTCAATAGTTACAATGTTTGAAGTAGAGTTTTAAAATTTTCAATAAATTTTTTTATCCCTTTTTTTTGCCACCCAAAAATTCTCAGCGGTAGTTAGTTAAAAGATTTGGTTTAAAAGAGAGAGAAAAACAAGTTATAGAAAGTAAGTTTAAAGATATAGGATGCAAGTAGAAAAAGGATGTTTATTGGAAATAACTAATGACATATACAATTCACATCTTATTTAAATAAGAATTGTAGCATAGTCTCTAAACTTTCATTATTTTTTTAAAATTAAAATAATAGATGATCAATTGTATTCCAATTCATTGTGATTAATAGTAATGACGATAGAGTCTTATTCTATCATTAACATATATCAATCATCAATTCTTTAATTTGTTTATTCCACAATTAAACTGAATCTGTCAATAATTAGCAATTATAACAACAATTATTGAAATATTAGAATTTAAAATTCGAATTTTGTTATTAACGAAACGTCAAATTTCAAAAACATAACTAGAACCTTCAAGGTGCAACTGAATGAGTAAATATACTTAAAAGAATAAAGAAAAAAAATTTGAGGATATTCCTCTTCTTTTTATACTTTTTTTTAATTTTTTTTAGTTCTATTACGTAATGTTGTTCTAATAAGAATGTACTACAATATGATAAAAGGTAATTCAAAAAAGGGATGTATAATAATTTAATAATAATATAATTGATGTAGAAGTTAAAATCTAATCATAATTGCATATTATAATTTAATTAGTTGATCTGTGTTCATTCAAAAAATTTCAATACCAATTTATAAATTCTATCCATATCTAATTAATCAAAGCTCTCAAATTCTATTAGAAAATGAAAAAATGTAATTAAAATAAACATAAATTAGATGAATTTATAATAAGATGTAAGATTTGATTCCAATTCATAATGATTTGAAATTAAATAAAACAAATATAGATATTGTTGAATGTTGAATCGTATCATTAGCACTCATGACTTATAATTGATGAAAATTAATACATTTCAAATCAACATGACCTATTTAGGTAGACATCTGCTAGCATCAGTGACCCTCTACTTATCGTCTAGATAACAATCAATCAATTTCAAGTTAACTGGGATATTACAGAAAAGGAACTCTTAATAAATATATGTTAGTAGTTGATTTTAGAGCCATAAATAAAATATTATCATCTGTTTTCTCATACCTATTGAACACTATTCAAACAGTCTGCCGAAGATTAACAGTACCTCTTCCATCTAATAAAGAAAGGGTTTTAGTGATAGAGTGTGCTATTTTTCTTTTCTGTACAACCAGTTTCTAGTTTCCTTTTAAATTTTTTTGAAATTTTTCTCCCTTTTTGATGGTGTATGGATGTACAGTTTTAATCCTTTTTTAATTTTTTTTTTATTTTACCTATGGGAAAAGAACTTTTAAGGTGTCTATAGACTTTCCTTTTAATTTCAATTGGCATTCTTTGAGACTTTGGTGATAGTATCTACATCTTTTATTCTTTAAGTATTGTCCAATAGCTAAAGATCAATTATCAACCACTTGTGTTCTTTTTTTTAATTGTGTGGTTCTTCATTTCATCTTAAACGAATCACTAAACGAAGGTTATTAAATTTTTTATTGACTCATAAGGGCATATAAAATTAACTATAAAGAACACCCCCTATTCCTTTCTCAACTCTTTAACATTACCATTCAAACACATTGAGACATATAATGATTGAAGTGATTTCTCAAGGTACAAAGATATTATCATATTTTAAACAAATTAGTTTAAACGATTCTAAAATAAAGAATTCTTCTCATACTACAAAAGATCAAGATAAGATACAACAAAAGGATGATAATGATAATATAGTATCACAATCAATGACTTCAGCTGTTGAACTAGAGAGAATACATGCAATTGGTGACGATCGTACTGGTGATAATAATGGTGATCATTCAAATAAACAGATTAGAGATGATTTAACTACTTGTTTTTCAAATTCAAATTCAAATTCAATTTCTGAACCATTAAATGAAGAAGATGATTATCCAGATGGTGGATTAGCTGCATGGTCAGTTGTTCTTGGTTCATTCTTGGCATCAATGATTGGATTTGGGATTATGAATATAGTTGGGGTTATTCAAGCTTATTTACAAGAAAATCAATTAAAAGAGAATAGTATAAGTAGTATTGGTTGGATATTTTCAGTTTATTATTTCTTTTGTTTCTTTGGACAAATTTATTCAGGTCCAATATTTGATTTTAAAGGTTCCAAATTCCCAATTTTATTTGGTTCAATTTTAATAATTGGTGGTTTATTCGCTTTAGCAAATTGTAAAAAATTATATCAATTTGTTTTAGCATTTGGTGTAGTTGTTGGATTTGGTTCAAGTTTTGTTATTACTTCATTTATTGGTTCTGTATCACAATGGTTTTATAAAAAGAGAGATCTTTCAATGGGAATTGTATTTATTGGAAGTGCTTTAGGTGGTATTTTATGGCCATTAATGTTAAGAGGTTTATTCCCTAAAATTGGATTTGTTTGGACAGTTAGAATCTTTGCATTTATAAGTATTTTTTGTCTTGGTTTAGCTTGTTTATTAGTTAAAAATAGAATTACAAAACCTTTTGATTCAAGTTCAACAAAACAAATTTTAAAAGATTCATTTGTTTTAAAAGAATTAATTCATGATGCAACATTCTTTAATTTAACAATTGCAATTTTTTTAAATGAATTTGCATTCATTGTTTGTACTTCTTATATGGCTTCTTATACAATGTATCAAGGTTATTCAGATAGTGATGCATTTTTAACAACAATTGTTTTTAATTGTGTTGGTATTATTGGTAGTATGTTACCAAATTATATGGGGAATAAATTTGGAAATTTTAATATCATGTGTATCTCTGTGATACTTACAACTGTTTTAATCTTTGTTATTTGGTTACCATTTGGTGATTCATTAAATATAATGTATTTATTCTCTGCATTATTAGGTTTCACTTTAAATGCAACAATTGCTTTGACACCAGGTTGTTGTGGACAAATTTCTAAAACTGAAGATTTTGGTAAAAGATATGGTACTGTTTATTTCATTGTTTCATTTGGTAATTTAGTTGCATTACCTATTGGTGGTGCTATTATTGGTGATGGTTCAGGTTATAATAATTTAATCATATTTGCTGGTTGTTTAGAAGCTGCTTCTTCTTTGTTTTGGTTAGCTACAAGATTCTCATATGTTGGATTCAAGCCATGTAGAGTTTAAGACTTACTATGTTGGTTTTCAGGGGAAAGTTATTCTCAAATATTCTAAATTAATGACTTTATGATTTTTTTTAATTATTTTGTAGATTTTTTTTTTTTTTTTACCGCTCAAATCAAAAAAAAAGTATAAATAGTGGCAAATTTCTCCTTAAATTTTTTTCCTTCTTCTTCTTCTTTAAATTCATTATTGTGCCAATAATTCCATGTGCTTTGAAAAATCTATCCCATCTTTAATTATGTGAAAGTTATTTTTTGGAAGGATACTCGTATGAGTCTAATTCTACCTCATATTTACAACCGATGTTTTTATTTTGAATTAGTGTTTCTCTATATAATCAATCAAGGTTTCAAGCACAATGAACTTGCTCTGATATCAAGGTTAAGTGGTTTATATATGTTTATATTAACTTTGAGACTATAATAAAGCACATTCAATAGATATCAGAAATAAAGTATAATATCATCAAATAATATCTTCATTTTAATTTTGATTGATCACTAGAACTAGTTGAGTTTGAAATTACTTATTGTTTCTACTCACAATGACTCAATATATTGATGATGATAACCTCCCTTTTCCATTTAATGAACATTACTCATTAATAAACTTCTTCTACTTGTAACTTCACCAACATCACCAGTCGCCACCCAAATAAATTAATTCCGGCCACACATATATTTTGGCAGAATTACTCACCAAAAAATAATAAATTGGGATTAATTTGAAGGTTTTAACAACTGAAATTTCTCTATTCTTTGATAGATTCATTAGTTATCTTGAAGGTTCTCTTATGCCTAGAAAGACAGTGATAAGGCCATGTGATGCATGTGCCATAAGAAGAGTGAGGTGTGATTTATCTGATCTTTTCAAAGAAGGTAAATTAGCACAAGGTTGTACAAATTGTAAAAAACATGGTATAACTTGTACAACTGTTAGACCAAAACAAAAAGCTGGTCCTAAAACTTTAAAGAGTACAACTAAAAAGAATATAGATTTGGTTGTTCAAGGTGTTATAGATTCTGTTGATCAGAATTCTGGTGATAATGAAGAAAATTCATCAAATCCTACAACAAATCTTGATGATTTATTTAGTAATAAAGATGTTAAATGTTTAATAGCAATAGATCAATTATTACCATATATACAAATCTTTCAAACTTGGTTTTATGGAACTTGGCCAATACTTTCATCAACTCAACTAACTAATAAATTACATGATTTAAGAATAAATTCATTAAATAAAGAAATAACTTTAGATATAAATAATTTTTCATCATATTTTTTAAGTTGTTCATTATGTGCAGCTATATCTGGTCAAGTTATGTTTTTAAATGAATCAAAACGTGATATTATTGGTGAAATTAATGGATTACCAACTTCTTTACAATATCTGGAAGAAGCAAGAAGAATTAAATATATTTTTGAAAATGATGTTTATGAATTAAAAATTATTCAAAATAATGGACCTATTGAGATAAATAATGATGAAGATGAAGAATATTATAAAGAAATTGAATCTCAAACTAAGAATAAAGAAATTTTATTAAATTGTTTATTAGGTAATTTTTTTCTTGGTGTTTATTTTATGAATGCTTCAAATGGTGATAAAAGAGGTTTAATCTATTTACGTGAATCAATTTCAATTGCACAATTTTTAAAATTAAATGATCATAAAATTTATATGGATTCAACAAAACGTAATATTGAGATTCATAGATTAAGAAAGATTTATTATATTTTATTAATTACTGAAAGATTTTTATGTTTAAATAATAAAGTTCCAGTTATATTAGAACCAATAGTTGAAGCAATACCTAATTTAAATGATGAAGAATATCCTGAATTAATTGCTGGATTTAATGGATTATTAAAACTTTTCAGTATCTCTGATCAAAAATTTATACAAGAGATGTTAAAATTATCAAAATGGGAAAATTATATGAATTCAAAATCAAAATCAAAATCTAAAACAAATTCAAAATCAAATACAAGAAATACAAGTCCTACAGAAGAAGAATTAAATTTTGATTTTAATACTAATAAAGATGAAAATGATGATGATGATTTTAATTATTTTTCAAATCCAAATATTCAAATTAATGATTCAAAAATTCAAGAAACAAGAAATTGGATTTTAAAATTACAAAATGAATTTAATAGTTTAAATATTTATGGTAATAATATTATTGATGAATCACAAAGATTAAATTTTTCATTATCAAAATCTTGGTTTAAATCACTTGGTTGGTTAATTTCATTTAATCAAAAAATTTTAAATACTTCAAGTACAAATTTTCAAAATAATTCAACTATTACTTTTAATGATTTAGATTTATCATCACTTAATAGTAATTTCCCATTAAAAATTGGTTATGAATTTTTAAAAGATACATCAAATTTATCAGAATTTGCATATGAGAGTAATGGATCAGGTGTATTTAGGAAAATGTTGAAAATTTGTGATTCATTATTTAAATTAACAAAATATTTAAATCCAATTAATCAAGATAATAATTCATATAAAAATCAAGATATTAAATTAGGTTATGAATATTTGGATAATATTTATAATAGATTAATCAAATATAAATTAGATCATTGTTATGAAATTACATTAAATGAGAAAACTTTATTCTCTAAAATTGGAAATCATTTATTTAATAGAAAAATTGATAATATTGATTTAAGTTATAATTTTGGATTAAGTAATAATGGTTTCAATTATACAAATTCATTTTCACCAAATATATCAACATATCAACAAATTGATACTTTTACAAATGGTAATAGTTTATTATTTGAAACTCCAACTCAATTTAATCAATATAGCAATACTCAATTAGAATTATTACCATATAAATCAACCATGCCATTAATACAAAATCAACCACCACAATTCAACAACAATAATAATAATAATGAACAGTCACAATCATCTAATACTATTTCCCCAACTAATCAAGTCAATCAAATTCAAGAAAACAACCAACTAATTCGTTCAAATTTATCATTTAATAGCCTTCTAAATTCATTCATAGAGAATCCAAATCCAAATCCAAAGTTTTAATAATTATACTATACAATATTCCGGTTTTCGGTATTACTATCTATTGAATATTCTCACTTATACCTCTTGTTCTCTTGTTTGTAGCAGTTATTCAAAAAAAATTTTTTTTTCTCAAATATTTCGACCAAAAATTCTTGAAGACTTAACGCTTATTGGCTAATTTGAAAGCATTCTCCATAATTCTCCACAATGATACATCCATTCTTCCAAATTTATCGGTACCAGGTTTTAACTTGTAATAAGATTAATAATTTAAAAATGTTAACTCCTGTCAATTTGCTCTAATTTTTTGATTTTTGATTGACGTTTATTAAAGAGAAAGTAATTCGCTATTTTATTCGCCTTCTTTCTCGATTACAGTTAAATGAAATATAGCGAGTTTATAAGCTTTTATAATATGGGGAACTTGATCAAAGAGTAGTTGAAATTGGTCAAATGGCTCACTGAATTCTCTCAGGACTCAGGTGGTGGGTTAAAGGGATTATTTTGCTGTATATAAAGAGATTGATTGAACCTGTATTTTTCTGGTTTTGTTATAGTTCAAAATATCAAATATCAAAAAAGAAAAAATCTGAAAGATGAGTTCTTCAACTGCTACAACAACAACAACTAATACTTTCCCAAATGTTTTAAAATTATCAAAGAATCCATTACAAAATGAAAAAACTGAATTAATTAAAGCTTTAGGTGATAAAATTGAATCAGAAACTTATAACGATTGGAGAGATGATTTAATTCGTGATGGTTATGTTATTATTAAAAATGCAATTCCAACAGAAAAGGCTCAAGATTATCAAAAAGAAGCATTTAAATGGTTAACTTCATTTAATAGACCTCTGGATTTAAATGATAGAGATACTTGGAAATTTGAGAATTTACCTGTTCAAACTCATATCAACACATTTCAAAATTATGCTGTTTCACATGAAAAATTTGTTTGGGATATTAGAACTGATTCAGGTTTTAGAGAAAAATTTGCAAAATTTTGGCAAACTGATGATTTATTAGTTTCATTTGATTGTATTAATATGACATTTCCTGGTTTATCAACTTCAAAATTTTGGCCTCATGTTGATCAAAGTCCATATAGAGAAGGTTTAACTTGTATTCAAGGTATTGCAAATTTATGTCATTCAGGTGTTGAAGATGGTGCTTTAGTTGTTTATAAGAATTCTCATAGATTATTAAAACAATTTTGGAATGAAAGATTTGATAGAGAATGGACACCTGAAGATAATGTTCAATTAAGTAAAGAAGAATTAGATTGGTTTTTAGAACGTGGATGTGAAAAAGTTCAAATGTTAGCTGAGCCAGGTGATTTAATTCTTTGGGATTCAAGAACTGTTCATTATGGTAAACCACCAGATGAAGAATCTGAAACAATTAGAACAATTGCTTATATTTCTTATTCACCTGCTTCATTTGCAACTGAAGAAAATTTAAGATTAAAACAAGAAGCTTTTAAAAATTGGGAAAATACTACACATTGGGCCTTTGATAATATTAATGTTAGAGTTGATCCACCAATTAGAAAGGAGACTGGTGAAGTTGATCCATTGGATAGAAAAGAACCATTAACAAAACCTATTATTACTGATGATTTATTAAAATTAGCAGGTATGAAATCATATTAAATTTTATACTACTATTATGATATATGTGATTAAAACTTTTTATTTTCTTGATTTCTAATATTCTATTTCTTATCTAATATCTTCTCTAAACAAGAGTGCTAAGTCTACAATATATATGATCTTTTACTAATCTAACATGTAGTTATCAACCATCTTCTAGAGCAAAGAAACCAAAAATGGCAGAATTCTAGAAAACCAGAGAATTATTTTTTTTTTTTTTCCGAAGAAACTATAAAAGAAATTGAATCCCCCTTGAAATTTTTTTTCCTTTTCCTTTGCTTTTTTTACTGTATTGATTTGATAGGTTTTTAAATGTCCGCATCCACAAAATGGGTAATTTGTTTTGAGAAAAGTCTGAATAGTTTTGGAATGAAGCCTTTTGGTTGAGTGATCATATTTATTGGTTTTCAATATATATAGTTGTTCAATTTTGAAGGTGGATTTCATTGTATCTGCATAGGAAAAATTGATCTATTGTTAAGATTGGGTGTGATGGGAGTTCATTATGATGATTTAAATTCTTTTTATTTGATTCTGAAGGTATTATGAATGATCAAATTTGGTTTATTTTTCCTGAAATTCAATTTTTGAACAATTTAGTGAAGACTTTTTGATGGATTGGTTAGGTTGAAGAGTTAGTAACTATACCGTTCTTTGAAGAAGAAGTTTTTGATTAATTTAATTCAAGTTGGTGAGAGAATTGTTTGTCAGACTATTCTTTACTTGATTTAGAAGAGATATTGTTTGCGATCTCTTTCAATAAACTTTTTTTTCTTTTGGATTTTAAGGGTGAAAAGAATTTAATTGAATTGTGAAATTATTTTACTTGATGAAACAAATTACTACAAAAGAATTTTTATTTATTTTTGATATTATTAAGTTAATATTAGTGAACTTTACCCATCAAAATTATAATCTTTTTTGGTTTTATCTAATTTTAATTATAATTTCTTAGAATTAAATTCTTGATCATAATTTTATTTTTTGAATTATAAGATAAAAAGTTCTTTTCTATGAAGAATTTGTTTATATGATAAAATCATTAAGATTTAAAAATCCTTTTACAATTTTTTTTTTTGGTTAGTACTATTGATTAGTATTAATTTACTGTAAATGAATATCTTTTTTTAAACTTGTTAACAAGTTTTACTCATTTATTAATTGTTTATTTCCTTTTGATGTAGATTGTATGTTCCAAATTCGGTAATTTTAATTTTTGCACTATGAAATTCTGAAACATCCAAACACCTTCTCAAAAAATAGCAAATAAAAAAAAAAAATTAAATTAAACTCCTTTACTTGTTATTATTTTAAACATATTAAGGAAGGAATCTGATAAATTTAAGGATTTTTATTGATAAACATTATTTCTATCTATTAATTTAGGTAGAATAAAGTTTTACAATAATTGTCTTTTACGCAGCGCTACCAAGTGTAAGAATTATTATACTTATAATACGTCTATAATAGGTACAGATATTAGTTTAAATGAGAAGTGTTATATGGTGAGTTATAGAATTTATCATTTATTTAATTATGATATTTTTGAAAATATTCCTTTTAGATGTGATTTATATATTAACTTATACATCCATCTAATTGAAACCTTATAATCATTAAACTAATATGTCATTTATTCATTATTATCATTTATTTTTAAGGATTCAAAATGTTGCTTTTTTATTGATGAAAGAAAATATTGATAATTAGTCTTAAAGAAGAAAGGTGATATATCTTTTTTGATATGAATTGAAAGAATGTTTATATCATTAAGAAAAATATCAAGTAAAAGGAGTAATTGAATATATGACAATCAATCTTTTCTACTATTAAATTAATTATTGTAGTTTTTATTTGTAAATTTTTGAATTTTTTGGTTCGAATTTAAAGAAATTTATATAAAAGTTTGAATTATATATTTTATTATTATTATTAATATTTTATTTATAAGTACCATTAATTTACAAATAGATTAGAATTAACTACAAAGTACTAATTGTTTGTTATAAATTAAAAAACGACCACCAAATAAATTCAAATTTACACTGAAAATTTCTGCCATACTTGTTTTTTTAGAAAATTTTTTTCATTAAATTATTTACTTCAACCTGCTGTTGGTTTCAAACTAAAAAATAATGCCAATTGTTGATGTCTAATAAAACCAAAATTAACACCATTGGTGAAATCCATACTATTGCATAGGTAGTTTTTTCTTTTAGGTTACTTTGAAATATTGGCAACATGTCGACGTGGTTACACTTTATTAAATATCAGGGTACCATTTGATTCCTTTATTCCTTTTGGGATAGAATTTTTGGTACTCTTTATTTTAACTGCAAAAACAGTGTAAGTCAAAATTAACATCTCTTTTTCCCTTAATGAATTGGATGTTCCCCTTACTCATGAATTACACCACAATTTGAACAGAAATCGAAGTTAAATAACATTTCAATTGTTTAATGCTTTGAAAGCATTTATTTTTACCTCAGCAATCAATTTACCATGAAATATTCCTACTTGGTCTTAATGCTAATTGGATACAATTGATTTTACAATTAGTTGTTGGAAACTTATTAGTTATTTGACCATAATTATACAGTTTATGAATCATGAATGTTCTTAATTAATGCTAATTAGTTTCATTTTAATTTATTTTATTTCGAAATATAAGTTGAAAGAATACTTGTATTTTAAAATATTATAATCATAAAACTGAATAAAAGTTAATTACTTTCCTTTTAATAAACAACTTTTTCTACAAAGTTATAAATTATTTATTTCAATTCTTGTAGCATTATTTCGTTTTTCATTAAGGAACAAAAAAAAAAAAAAAAAAAAAAAACTATAAAAGGATGGCAAATTCCTTATTTTTTATCTTTTACTTTTATACTATAACCAATTGGCAACTGTTAATAGCTATGTGGGTTGAGTTATTATTATTGAGGTAAACTTTCAGTTTTATTATCAAACTTTATATCAGTGATATTTGGGCATACTTGTAAGATTTGATATCCCTGGCTTGGGAGAAATGATTTGATTTTATGACTTCTGTTTTTCTCACAAAGTTCTTTATTTTAATGTAACAATAGCTAATAATTCTAAATTCTGGTTGTGAGATATCTAAACACCTTTCAATCAAACTGAGAGGATGATTAATCATAACGAGTTTTAACAAACAATTATTTATTTATTTAACAAAATATAGAAAGAAGATAAATCTCTATCATTCCAAGATATTGGTCTATTTTTATTTCCCCAAATTAACTATATAAACTACCAATCAAAAGTTTCTATAGTTTACAAACACACAGTTGAATAAACATCCCTTTTACTCTCAATTCTATTGTAACTGATATCTCAAATCTGGTGATGTTTTCCCAATACGGAAATTACGTTGGCAGAATTTTAATGTGTCGATAACTACATAAAAACCCCCCTCTTTAGGATGAGTGGAATAAATTAAATTAGTTTATTTTATTTATTTAGTTAATTTTGGAAAAAGTATAAATAGTTGGAATTTCTCCTTAAATTTTTATCTTAATTAATATTTATAAAAGATATTACCTGAATGCAGAATGGTAGTTAATAATATTATACTTTTTTTTTAATTGGTATCGTCTGTGTTTTCAATATGAGCAAACCTAAAGTTTTCATGACTTTTGTTTAAATTAGCTGTTACAAATATTTTGTTACATGAATTCATCTGTATGCCTTTTATTTAAGATACTGTCTTCCAGATTTTTTATACCATTAAAGATTGTTCCAATATTATTTTATAAGAAACTTTGGGTTCATATTTAAATCATGTATAATAGGTTGAATTATTTTATCAAAATCAACTATTTACTGATATTTTTAATCATGGTTTAATGGATTTAAAGTTCTGATATAAATTAAATTATTTTGTTGAATCCAATTATAATCACTTTGTTCTTGAAACTAATTAGATTGGTGGTTTGGATCAAATAAATAAACATCCCTTTTTCTATTACAAAAGCTATTAAATATTAATTGTGATTTCATGTAGCTGTCTCTTATCGAATACACTAGTTAAACCAATTATTATGTAAGAGTTAAAATTTCTAAATTAAAAAAAAAACTTAATTAAAAAAATTACCGCTGAATTTTTCTTTCTTTCTTTCTTTCTTTCTTTCTTTCTTTAATTTAAAACCAGTTTAATCCTCTGATAGGGAGTCTGGTCTATCGTGTTTCTTATAGTCTTCTGAAAGGCCGAAATCTATGAACTTAATTTCTATTAATTTATTCTAGTCACCAGATATATTATATTATTTGCTAAGCTACTTATATTTAATGTATAACGTGCAGCTGAATTAATATGTACAATTTATAATAATCAAGTACATTTCAAAGTTTTCCTAATACTTGTCCATTGATTCAAGTTATATCAGACTTTAGGAATTAATTATATCTCAAAAGAAGCTGATATATCAAACTTTGATTAGTTCTTTTTTCATTTATTCATCTTTCATCTTCTTAATAGTCTTTACAGATCTAGGTTTGGTAATAGAAAGGTCTATACAAAGTCGATGAACATATAATTACTATATATTGAATAAATACCATCTTTTTTCTTTTACTCTACATGTACTTCGTAATTCTTCTTTCTTAAGTAGGTTTTTTATTTATTTGTCTATTCTACTTTTTGTAAATTATAAAAAAAATTTCGGTGGCAAAAATTTTACTCCCTTTTTTTCTACTTTCTACTTTTACATTACTTCTGTTGATAGCAGATACTGCTGTAATCAGACCAAACATTATTATGTATTATTGTGCTTGTGTTCTACTCCATCATATCAAGTTATTTATTAGATCATTGCGATAGCTCATCGTTTATTTTAATAAATATAGATTTGACCTCTATTTAAATTTAAATTTAATGTTATGGTTATGGTCTAAACTAATTGAAAGAGTTTATGAATGATTTTAGTTGTTATTTTGTTTAAAGTATTAACTTTTCAGTTTTATACTATATATATCATTACAATTACAATTACAATTACATTTATTGTTTTTGTTTAAATTCTTTCAACCTCATTATTGTATTTATCAAAAATCCTCTTTTTTTAAGAATAGAAGCAAGAGATTTTAGATCAGTTACTAGATGCTTTTCTGTTCTTGATCATACTATATAACTAAATAAATACACATATCCTTTTTCTCTATATCCCTATTTAGTACTTTCTAAGATTTAATTTGACGTTCTTCTAGTTATCACTTTTACAACTAAATAAATTTATCATCATAATTTTATTAAAGATTAATACATGATCTTTTTATAACTTCACCTCTCTAATGTTTATATTATTGTGATTCTCTAATCTCTTTTCCCCTTTCAATAAACAACTGTTTCTATAAATCTATACATTATTTATTTCAATCAGCTTGTAGAATTATTCTAGAAGTTTTCTCTTGATAATTTTTATTTTAAGCGGTAGAAAAAAAAAAACTATAAAAGGATGGCAAATTCCTTATTTTTATTTTGTAAATATTTCAACATTTTCTGTTTGTTAGAAATTATAAATCCACTAAGTCTTTAAATGGTCTGTATGAATTTTTTAACATATTCACTTATAAACTTATAGCGCAGTACTTCTTTTAAGTTGGTTAATCTGTTTATTCGTTCGGATGTTGCTTATTAAAGGATACTTTATTCTTATTCTTATAACTTGTTATTTATTATTATGTTGTTAGATACAGCAAGTCTTTATGAATTAAATATTTTGAAAAGATTTGCTTTGAATTACAATCAAACTGAAGCACTAGTTTAATGATTTAATCAAACAATATAAGTTTTAACAAACAATTATTTAACAAAAGATAGAAAAAAGATAAATCATTATTAGATATTGATCTATTTTTATTTCTCACCTATATAGATTGTACAATCGTATACTTTACAAACACACAGTTAAATAAACATCCCTTTTACTCTTAAACCTCAATCCCATAGTAATTTCTCAAATCTGGTGATGTTTTCCCAATACGGAAATTATCTTGACAGAATTTTAATGTGTCGATAACTCCATAAAAACCCCCTCTTTAGGATGAGTGGAATAAATTAAATTAGTTTATTTTATTTATTTAGTTAATTTTGGAAAAAGTATAAATAGTTGGAATTTCTCCTTAAATTTTTAAATTCTTATAAAGATGGATATTTAATATTAATTGGATCCACAATTTAATTATAGTACAGAAACCAAAATGCAAATCAATATTCTTTATAACTTTTGAAATAGATTATGATAGTTAATGTTCCCAGAAAATTTTGGTACTAGCAATAATTGAAAACTGAGAAAACCTAAATTAGCAGTATCTTTGAAAGTATCAAAATTAAGTGAAGCTTTGTATAGTATATTGATCAGTTAAATTATAATCATACTGTTGATATTCTTGATCATGATTAAATGGATTTGAAGTGCTGATATAAATCAATAATTACTTTACTTTATTGAATCCAATTATAATCACTTTGTTCTTGAAATTAATTAGACTGGTCGTTGGATCAAATAAATAAACATCCCTTTTCCATAATTCCAAAAAAACTCAAATATTCTTGTTTCCTGTAGTCTCTACTCTCTAAGTCTTTTATTTAACTCTTTAAATTAATCAATTGGATCATGTAAGAGTAAATTTCTGAATTTCGTTAATGATTACTTTTAATTAAAAAAAAAAAAAACGGATTATAAATTTAAAATTTTTACCGCTGTAAAACTTTTCTTTCATTTCATTTCTTTCATTCTTAAATATTTATTACCACTTTATTATTGAAAGTAATTATGTTAAAATACGTTGCATCTATTAGCTTGATGGTAATGAATGTTTGTATCTTTCATCAAAGAAGTGTGTCACCTGAATGGATGTTATTTTTTTATTTTTGATTTTTTATATTGTATTTATTTCTTTGGCTTAAAACAGTTCTACTATTTTACTTTTCATCTATTCGTGATAAGTTAATGAATTAAATTTCAAATTTGTTTACAAAGTGTTTGATCATTGACTCAAGTTATATCAGACGTCTCAAAATAGCTGATATATCAAGCTTTGATTACTCCTTTTTTCATTTATTCATTTTTCATCTTCTTAATAGTCTTTAAAGATCCTAGATTTGGTAATAAAAAGTTCTATACAAAGTCGATGAATGTATCACTTTAGTATATATTGAATAAATATCCTCCTTTTGTTTTACTCTATACGTACTTCTTCATCTTTCCTAAGCATGTTTAAATTATTTGTTTATTTATTTGTTTATTCTACTTTTTGTAAATTATAAAAAAATTTCGGTGGCAAATTTATTTTTACTCCCTTTTTTAATTTAAATAAAATAGATCATAACTTGCTTTTATTAAAACAGATATTGTCATCTTTTATGTCACCGTGTACTATCCCAAAACTTAGTGAATAGTGTGCAATCTTACTTACTTGAAATCACTCAAGAATTACTATATTAGAGCCTGTTGTTATTAATTTATAACGGTTCGTTTTTAAAAGAACTCATATATCAAATATTTTGAACTGTTTATGTTTTTAATGAAAGCTAATATGTTAAAAGAGAGAGAAGCCATTCTTTGTCATTTATGCTTGATGTATTAGCTGATACAGTTAGTTTATTCTATATCATTACAAGAAAAGTTTTACACATTTAGTAATTCTTTTCAAAAGTATTTATGAAAATTCCTTTATTTAAGAAGAGAAGTAAGAGATCTCAGATCATTCATTCAATGTTGTTATGTTCTTTTGATCTCACTATATAATTAGATAAATACACACATCCCTTTTTCTCAATATCTATGATCTTGTATAACTTCTTTAAGATTTAATTTGACGTTTTTCTAGTTATTATTTTTACAAGTAAATAAACTTATAATCTGCACCATATAAAAATTTAACACCTCCTCTTATTAACGTTTTTTTGTAATTTATATCATTTAACATTTAGATTACAGTTTTAATGACTTGTAGTTTGATGTTCATTTATATACCTTTTAGACGTTATTATATTTTATTTTGTTAGTTAGATTCCAATTGTTTTACTTAACCAACAAAAGGTTTAATATTGACTGAAAGAAAGGTGTAAAAGAGTCCAATGACAAACAATGACAAACTCAGCTTTGATATTATCAATGTTAATAGTTTACCTTTACTTTACAATCGCTTTAATGATTATTCTTTTATAGGTAATATAATCAATTAGCAATTCTACTGATTTTTACACTTTCAACAACAACAGTCTTTTATGCATTAGCCAGATTCAAAGAAGCGTTAGCAGAAATTTCAAAATAATGGATAATGGTCGATAATGGGAAAACTTTTTCAATTTGTAATATAGAGAAACTCTCAAAATCTTCCACTTCAGATAACTTTTTTCATATAAACTACCTACAACCTAACCAATTTTTCTTTAACAAATGCACATAAATTTTAGTGTAGTAAGCAATAATAAACATAATTCTAACTAGATATTCTTTAGAGTTCTCACAGTAGTTCAAGTAGTAAAATATATAATTATAAATAAGAAACAGGATTCTGTTTTTTAAAGTCTAGTAGTTACTAAACTTCTCATTTCATTATAGTATTAATACCAAATTACATTATGGAGTGGTAGATACACTCATTAATATCAGAACTAACATATAAGAAAAAAAGCAACCCACAGAAAAATTTGTTATTCGAATTCTTTACAGGAATTAAAATATTAAAAGTCTCAGTGACCTCTAGTCTCTAGTATTATACTTGTTAGAAGCTTATTACATTAAACAATCAACAAATAAACCACTACTGTAAACTACAGTCACTTTTTTTTTTTGATAAATAGATTAGCAACAAATAAACCCAGTTATGATGAACGATTTAGACAATTCAAAAGATGATTATCCATCATCCAGTCATCATTCTGATGATATAGAATTACCAGAATATAATACTTTATACAATGGAAATGACCAAGCTGAGATTGATCCAAATAATTCAATTACTGCTCCTAATAGAATATGGGATCCTAATAATTTTGAGAACTCAAATATCCCAAGTGATCAAAA
This sequence comes from Ruyongia namnaoensis, assembly GCA_030563805.1. Taxonomy (NCBI): domain Eukaryota; kingdom Fungi; phylum Ascomycota; class Saccharomycetes; order Phaffomycetales; family Wickerhamomycetaceae; genus Ruyongia; species Ruyongia namnaoensis. Next base: position 21,165 of record JAJMKA010000107.1, read on the forward strand.
TCAACCAACAACAATTATTAACTACAACATATACAATTTGGATAGTTCAAACTTTCAAGATCAATCTAATATAGAAACTATTTCACAGCAAATGAAGTTATCCACTCCAAATTCAATTACCATACAAGCAAATCGAAATTCAACTGCAATTAATACCACAACCAACAATGATATTGATATTGAAGCCAACCATTTAAATAACCGTTCTACAAATAACTCACCTTTTCGTGGTCCTTTAAACAAAGATACTGTTGTGATGTTTTGGAGCCTTGCTTTTATCAAAATTATTTGCTTAATTGTTTCTTACTATAGAAAATATCATCTTACAGATATTTCAAACACTTTTGTCAGTATCATCTTTGTAATAATCTTTGGTGGGCAATTGGGAAGTATGCTTTTAGATATATGTTTCATATTTTCCAAAGAATTTCGAAAGAAGCTTGATACAAAATTTTCAAAGTTCAAGATAATAAGATTTCTAAAACTAGAGAAATGTTTTCTCATTATAGGTGTATTTATAAACATTTTAAGCCTTATTTCATGTTTTTTAGTAATGAAATGGCAGTTTGAAGTTTTTATTGAGTATGGTTGATCAAAAATAATTTGAATACGTTAATTAATTAATTTTATTCAGTAAGCGTCATAATTTCGTATAAGTTAAATTGTTTCAATAACAAACATTAATACCATACAAACTAATGGTTAAGCTAATTTACGAGTTTGTAGAATATAAGTGAGAATATCTATTATCACAAGAAGATAAAGTAACCACTAACCAACAATAGCATATTCTATATTATCTACTTCTATATAATAATTATCGTAGCCATAAAAATGTCAGAGCAGAAAATACAAGTTTGAAATTTATTATTATATTGTTGTCTTTATGAGTTAAAACTTAAATGTAAAATGTTTATGAAGATTTACTTTAATCACTCATTGAATATAATTAATATTAGATCATTAAACTATAAGTACACAAATTCAGTTTTTAATCCAATTCGGAATTCATATTTCAAGAACAAAAAACTAATTATTTAACAAAAGATAGAAAGAAGATAGATTATTGGTCTATTTTTATTTCCCAAGTTTAAAACTATATAGATTATACAATCATATATTTTACAAAATGATACAGTTAAATAAACATCCCTTTTACTTTCAATTTCATAGTAATCTCTCAAATCTGGTGATGTTTTCCCAATACGGAAATTATGTTGACAGAATTTAAAAAAATCTTGTAATAACAAGAGTAATCTAACAAGACTTTAATTAGTTACAATGAAGTATCGTTGTTATTGAAGTAATAAATCCCAATAAGTTCTTATTATATCTGATTGACTCTATAAATTATACAAGTGTAAGATTATTCTCTATTCACAATTCCTTTATAGTTCGTCGTGCTGTAAACTGCCACCTGCAGCGTAACTCTCATATTGTCTTCTCCTACAGTCTTACTGCTCTTGGTGTCTGGTTGTTCTCTCCTTAATGAGTTAGTCATGTGAGTGCTTGAGATGTAAAGAAGAATTTGGGCTCTCATAGTTAAGGAATTAGAAGATTGACTTTTTGATTTTTTATAATCTCAAGTTTATCTCAATTACAAACTTTAGAGGTCATTAATTAGGTCTTTAGTAAAGGTACTTTGCTATTTGAAAAACTTATAATATACTAGAAATCATGAAGCTATAGCAGTTAGCACTCAACTTTTGGTGTTTAAATTATCTTAACTTTAAGTATATTGTTTAAAATTGATATTTAGTAAAACTAAGTAAATTACTTAAATTTCTTCTCCAGATTTTCAAAAAGTCACGTGTAACGTGTTCTTTTTTCTAACATAAACTAGTTTTGTGTTCAACTTTTTTTTTAAAATCTCTTCTTTCTTTATTTGCCACCTAATCAAAGAGATACTAGTTACTAAATACTTAATACTACTATTTGATACAATAGTTAGTTCAGTTCATAACCTGTTTGGTTCATTGGTATGTATGTGGGTATGTGGTAGTTGTATGATGATGGATCACTTTTGTTATTTGTTTCTTCAATGATTAGACGTAATCTTGGGATTAATGTGTCGAGATTAAGATTAGCTACCTTAATCAAGACATAGCAAATAAAAGAAGTTAATTCACATTTCAATTATCAGTTGTTGATTGTTTTGATCTTTAGACTTTTGATGTATTTGTTGGTTCTTATTTAGATTCATTTGGCAACCTTACTAACCTAGATTTAGCATCATGTTGTTCATTGATTGTCAATTCATACTTAATCAACACAGCGGCTCCTTAGATCTTTTTTTAATTCAAGTCATAGTTTAGTCTTTATCAAGTTTCATGAGTGATACATGAATATTATTGTCAAACAAATGGTTGTGATTGTTTAATGTTAGTTATGATGGACAAAAGTTACAACTTATTTTATTGTTGGAAGGCAAACAACACAACAAGACTAATATTGACTAAAGTAATTGGATTTATCTCTATAGTGATGTTAGCTTTTTGATTATTAGTTGTTATTGTTCTATTCAAGTCCACATTTATTGAGAATTTAAGTCCACATTTATTGAGAATTTACACTTCATTTATACTATTTCTAAGGGGGTTTATACATTTTTATCTCACTTTTACTGCCTTAATATCAGTTTTTACAGGTTAGATAGACTAGATAACGTTACATAGTACTTATTTAATACATTTTAACATCTATTTATTCATTATAATCATTGTTTTAGACCTGTGATATCTAATTAATTTACTAAAAAAAAATAAAAAATCAACATGTTCAGCTAATTTACAACACTTATACTTACACCTAACCATAAAAATGTCAGACAAGACATACCATGACATAAACCCTGGATCATTGTTACAGGAATATCCCATAACAGAGGATCCTGAGTCAACCCCAAAAGATCTCTCAGTACTAAACCGTTAAAGTATATAGTAAGTCTTCTTTTAACAATAGTTTTTCTTATTGTATTATCAAGGCTTAAATTCATTATTGAAAGAATGCAATAAATTGAACTTCTCCAGCCAGCAACTTCATGATGCAATAGTTTCACTTCAACCCACAACGCTATGAAAATTGCTATCTTAAAAATTATAAGTGTGTATATCATACCGATAGCAAATCGGTTTAAACTTGGAAAATCTTCTCTAATATTAGTATTCAGCTCAGTGTTACTCATATTTTGATATGGTTTAATGTTGTAACTTGAATATTGAAACAAATGAACTTAATAATTTTGAATAAAAAGTTTTACAAATGAACTTGATAATTTTGAATAAAAAGTTTTAAAACAAATGAACTTGATAATTTTGAATAAAAAGTTTTACAAATGAACTTGATAATTTTGAATAAAAAGTTTTACAAATGAACTTGATTAAAACAAATGAACTTGATAATTTTGAATAAAAAGTTTTAACTTGATAATTTAAATGAACTTGATTAAAACAAATGAACTTGATAATTTTGAATAAAAAGTTTTAACTTGATAATTTAAATGAACTTGATTAAAACAAATGAACTTGATAATTTTGAATAAAAAGTTTTAAAACAAATGAACTTGA
>JAJMKA010000108.1:0-23751 GCA_030563805.1 Ruyongia namnaoensis
TTAAACACATTTTTTCCAACAGTGTATACTTTAAACTTCTATAATCATAATGAGAATTATTTTTTTTTGCAAATTTTAGGTATAGATAACAACTTTGAGAACGGCTTTGTACGACTAATATACACAATTAAACAATTAAGAATATATATTTACAGCTTGCTTCAATTTTTTAGTTTGTTTTATTTATTAAAAATTATATATGTTGTAAGTTTTAAAATGACAAAATTAACATGACAAAACAAAGAAAAAAAGAACTTAATTAACCAGAACCCAAAGAATGAAAAAGATAATCAATACACCAAAAACTTTTAAAAACATCCATCTATTATTACTAATATTATTAAAATATTTTAATAATTCTCTATTTGCACCTTGAATATTCATATCAATATCTTCAACATTATTATCAATTCTTTGAATTGTTTCACTTTGTTCATTAACCATTGTAGCTAATTGTTGAAATAAATTACCAACTTCATTAATTGTACTTTCTATAGTTTCAACAGCAAGATTACGATCTTGTAAATATTGAGATGATTGTTCTTCTAATAATTGTAATTGTTGTTCTTGTGGTAATGATAATAATGCATTATTAACTGCAGCATTAGTTGCTGCATCATTTGATGAAGAATCCATTAAAAATGGATTATCAGATATACCACCTTTATTATATGAACCACTTACATTTCTTTGAACATTTGAAAAGAATTTTTCTCTCTTATTTTGATTCTCTAATTCATTTTTTTGTCTTGTTTCTAAAACTTCTTTAAAATTACCACTAACATTTTTCATCTTTGTATTTAATAATTGAACAATATTTTTTGAATTTGTCTTTATATCTTTATCAGAATTATTTACACCTGTCTTAGTATATTGTTGTAAATTTTTAAGATTTTTTTCAATCTTCATTATATCTTGTTTTATAACATAAGTTAATTCAGAAATTTCAATAGGCTTATCATCAAATAAAGGTTTTTTCTTTGCCAACAGCGCTAGTTTTCCTAATAATTCAGATGTATGTGAGATATCTTTGGCAATGGCAGATGCTCTTGTTTGGAACTCTGATTTCTTTGGTCCATTACCATTGCTTTGATTGACTTGTAATTGTTGTTGTTGTTGATGTTGTTTGTTTACTCTCTTGTTGAAAGTGTTAACACATTGTTGAAACTCCAATGTACGATCTTGCACATTGACCGTTTGTTTGGGTGTGTATGTGTTCATCACTTCTTATGCTGATACTTGTGTATGTATATGTTGGAAAGAAATGAACTTTAAAGGGACAACTATAGTCTCTTCTATTGAATTTGATCTCAATAATTTAATTGTATCCTCTTAGATTAATTTTGGTCTTTTTTTTTTTTAACCAGCCTGTTAAATTTGAATTCCGACCTTCCAAAAGGAAAAATTATGAATTCCGACCTCTGCTTAAATTTTTTTTTTCTTTTCTGAAAATTTTTTAAATACTTATATTTGTGACATATTTGGTGTTTTTAAATAAGTATTTAATCATTAAAAAGTTGTTATAATGTCCAAGAGATTGGCTGAAGACGAAGTTGACAATTCAACAAGACCTACTGTCTCAAAATCTACTGCTGAATCAGGTCCAAATGATTCAAGAACTGAAGAAATTGAAGGCGATGATGTAGATATGGGTGAATTTGAAGATCCATACGGTGATGACTTTGAAAGTGATGAAGAAATTATTGAAATTGATTCCTCTGGTGAAGGTAATGAAGAAGATGAAGATGATGCAGAAAATGCTCACGATATCATTGCCAAAGAAGCTGAAGTTGAAGAAGCTGCTAATCAAGAATCTACACTTTATTTACCTCATAGATCAAAACCTTTAGGTCCAGATGAAGTATTAGAAGCTGATCCTTCAGTTTATGAAATGTTACATAATGTCAATTTACCATGGCCTTGTCTAACGTTGGATGTTCTACCTGATCAATTAGGTTCAGAAAGAAGAGGTTATCCAGCTACTGTATATGTTACAACTGCTACTCAAGCTCAAAAAAAGAAAGATAATGAATTATTTGTATTAAAATTAAGTCAATTATCAAAAACTTTAGTTAAAGATGATGAAGATGATAATGATGAAGATGAAGAAGATGATGATTCATATGAAGGTGACCCAATAATGGAAAGTGAAACCATACCTTTACGTGATACAACAAATAGAATTAGAGTTTCACCACATGCTCAATCAACTGGTGAATATTTTACAGCTACATCAAGTGAAAATGGTGAAGTTTTAATCTATGATTTAAGTCATCAATATAAGGCATTTGATACACCAGGTTATATAATTCCAAAAAATGCTAAAAAACCAATACATACTATTAGAAATCATGGTAATGTTGAAGGTTATGGTCTTGATTGGTCACCATTAGTTAAATCAGGTAGTCTTTTAAGTGGTGATTGTACTGGTAGAGTATATTTAACAAACAGAACAAGTTCAAGTTGGGTTACTGATAAAACTCCATTCACGGTTGATAACAATCATTCAATTGAAGATATTCAATGGTCAAGAGCTGAACAAACTGTTTTTGCTACTTGTGGTACAGATAGTCATATAAGAATTTGGGATACTAGATCAAAGAAACATAAACCAGCTATTTCAGTTCTTGGTTCCAAAACTGATATTAATGTTATTTCATGGTGTGAAAAGATCAATTATTTATTAGCAAGTGGTGATGATGATGGTAAATGGGGTATTTGGGATTTACGTAATTTTAAACCAGGTGCTAATGTTTCACCAGTTGCTCAATATGATTTCCATAAGAGTGCTATTACATCTATTAGTTTCAATCCATCTGATGAATCTATTATTGCTGTTAGTTCTGAAGATAATACAGTTACATTATGGGATTTATCTGTTGAAGCAGATGATGAAGAAATTAAACAACAAAAGAATGAAACTAAAGAATTAGAAGAAATTCCACCACAATTATTATTCGTTCATTGGCAAAAAGAAGTTAAAGATGTTCAATGGCATAAACAAATTCCTGGTGCTTTAGTAAGTACTGGTACTGATGGTCTAAATGTTTGGAAGACAATTTCAGTATAGATTATGTGTTGTGTGTGTTTTTTTCTTTGCATTTTTTAATTCATTAATGATGATATAATCAATGATAAATTTTCTTTGTTTATATATTTCTTTTCAATCCTACATATTTAATAAAAAGTGTACATCATAAAAATATTTCTTATAAAAGCATTTATTATACTATAATTTATTTTGATTTCTTAATCTTATTTCTTTTTTCCTTGATTATTATTGTAGTAGTATAAGTGTGAATTCCTGTTTAACAAGAGCATTCATCAGCATCATCATCATCTTCTCCAACCAGTAATACCCCATCACGAATCATAAAGTATTCATAATAGACTGATAAACAAAGTAAAAATCCTTGCATACAAGCAGCTGTAAAGAAAGGAACCCAAGTACTCCAATGAGAGCCAGGTTTCAAGATCAAAGTAGCAGTCCAGATAAACCCACCAGGAGTTTGAATGTACATCATTGTAAGTGAAAGAGAACCAGCTCTTTTTAAAGTATAAGTAGTCTTAATTTGTGGGATGTATTGAATTATTGTTGTTGTTGTTGAGAATAATCCTAAAAATTTAGCATATAAAAGAATTGAATCATTTGATAAATAGTAGTAAGAGAATATCAATGATACTATTATGAATGTAAGATAATAAACAACGTTTCTCCAAGCTTGTAATATATCATCATATTCATAATAATCATTTGGAGTATTTGTATAAACAACACACAGAATAACAACTAATAAAATACAAAAAGTTTGTATACTAATTTGAATTAGAGACATTTGAGAATTGACACATTCAAAAGTTGTTAATGCTGAACAACAAGGTAATGACATGAATGATAATAAAATTGTATTTGCAGTTGCAGATATACCACTCATACAACATAAAGTTAAATAAGAAGGAGACAACCCTTTTGATGACCTTGTTTCTATCACTTTAATGTGTTGTGGGATATACGATATCACCATACCACATAGGAGGATACATGATGTGATGAAGTTTGATTTCAGAGGGTTCTCAAACACAGAGCAGAATTCAGAACTAGACATTTTGACTTGTGTAGTTATTAGTTAAGTAGAAGTAAAGTTATAAAAAAATTATTTATTAGAAAGTGGCAAAAATCACAAATCCACAAAAGATTCGAACCAACGACAAAATCATCTCATCGCCAAAATAAATAAAAAAAATAAATAAAAAAAAAATAAAAAATTTTATGTGAAAAGTTTTGACATTATTTCTAACTTCGTTTTCTGACTTCTTTTTTTGATAGTTTAAACAGGTTCAAGTCGTTTAAGAATAGTAATAACACTCCCCATAGTATAAATACTTGTTGATTTCCCCTTATTTTAGCTGCTTGTTCCTATAATTTTTTTTTGGTTTTGTTATTGCATCAAGACATAAATCATGTTCCGTCACATCTCAAAATATAACTCATTACAAAGTAGGCGTTTAAGACTATACACTACTCTTTCTGGTTTAAAAGTATCTAAATCTATTAGACAAAATGCTTTCAAGAAAATAGAGGCAATTAAGGCTGATTATCCAAATTTTAAACCAACTTTAAAGATTATTCAAGTTGGTGCAAGACCTGATTCATCAACTTATGTTAATATGAAATTAAAAGCTTCAAAAGAATCTGGTATTAATTGTATTATTGAAAAATTTGATGCTAATATCTCTGAAGTTGAATTATTAAATAAAATTGATGAAATTAATAATGATGATTCAATTCATGGTCTTTTAATTCAATTACCTTTACCAAAACATTTAGATGAACCAAAAATTACAAATTTTGTTTCAGAAGATAAAGATGTTGATGGTTTTGGTCGTTATAACATTGGTGAATTAACTAAAAAAGGTGGTGAACCAAAATTCATTCCATGTACTCCAAATGGTTGTTTAAGATTATTAAAAGAAGCAGGTGTTGAAATCTCTGGTAAAAATGCAGTTGTTTTAGGTAGATCAGATATTGTTGGTGTTCCAGTTGCTTCATTATTACAAAAAGAAAATGCTACTGTTACAATTTGTCATTCAAGAACTCAAAATTTACCAGATATTGTTAAAAATGCTGATATTATTGTTGCAGCTATTGGTAAACCAAATTATGTTAAAGGTGAATGGTTAAAAGAAGGTGCTGTTTTAATTGATGTTGGTATTAATCATATTCCAGATTCAACTAAAAAATCAGGTTTAAGATTAGTTGGTGATGCAGATTTTGAAAGTTGTAAAGAAAAGACAAGTTTTATTACTCCAGTTCCAGGTGGGGTTGGTCCAATGACTGTTGCTATGTTAGTTGAAAATGTTTTATTAGCTGCTGAAAGACGTTTAAAAGATGATCATTATTTACCAAGTTTTAGTTTAAATCCAATTCATATTCAAGAACCTGTTCCATCAGATATTGATGTTTCAAGAGCTCAAAAACCAAAATTAATTAAAGAATTAGCAAAAGAATTAAAATTAAGAGAAAGTGAATTAGAATTATTTGGTCATTATAAAGCTAAAATTAATTTAAATGCATATGAAAGAGTTAAAGATAGAACTAATGGTAATTATGTTTTAGTTGCTGGTATGACACCAACTCCTTCAGGTGATGGCAAATCTACCACTACTATGGGTTTAGTTCAAGCTTTATCTGGTCATTTAAATATTCCAGCAATTGCTAATGTTAGACAACCATCAATGGGTCCAACTTTTGGTGTTAAAGGTGGTGCTGCCGGTGGTGGATATGCTCAAGTTATTCCAATGGATGAATTCAATATGCATTTAACTGGTGATATTCATGCTATTGGTGCTGCTAACAATTTATTATCAGCCGCTATTGATACAAGAATTTTCCATGAATTAACTCAAAAGAAAGATGATACATTTTATAAAAGATTAGTTCCAGTAAAGAAAGGTACAAGAACTTTTACTAATTCAATGTTAAGAAGATTAAAGAAATTAGGTATTAATAAAACTAATCCAGATGATTTAACACCAGAAGAAATTAAATCATTTGCAAGATTAAACATTAATCCAGATTCTATTACAATTAAACGTGTTGTTGATGTTAATGATAGATTTTTACGTCAAATTACTATTGGTCAAGCTCCAACTGAAAAAGGTTTTACAAGACAAACTGGTTTTGATATTACTGTTGCTTCAGAATTAATGGCTATTTTAGCTTTATCACAAGATTTACATGATTTACAAAGAAGAGTTTCTAATATTGTTATTGGTTCAAACTATGATAATCAACCAATTACTGTTGATGATATTGGAGCTGCTGGTGCAATTACCGCTTTATTAAAAGATGCTGTTAAACCAACATTGATGCAAACACTTGAAGGTTCACCAGTTTTAATTCATGCTGGTCCATTTGCTAATATTTCAATTGGTGCTTCATCAGTTATTGCTGATAAATTAGCTTTAAAATTAGTTGGTACATCTAATGAAAATCAACAAAAGGGTTTTGTTGTTACTGAAGCAGGATTTGATTTCACTATGGGTGGTGAAAGATTTTTAGATATTAAATGTAGATCATCAGGTTTAATTCCAAATTGTGTTGTTTTAGTTTCAACTATTAAAGCTCTAAAATTACATGGTGGTGCTTCAAATATTAAACCAGGTCAATCATTACCAGATGAATATACTAAAGAAAATGTTGAATTAGTTAAGAATGGTGTTTGTAATTTAGCTAAACAAATTGAAAACATTAGAAAGTTTGGTATTAATGTTGTTGTTGCTATTAATCAATTCAAGACTGATACTAAAGCTGAAATTGATATTGTTAAGAAGATGGCTAAAGAAGCTGGTGCATTTGACGCTGTTGAAAGTAATCATTGGGGTAAAGGTGGTGCCGGTGCTATTGATTTAGCTAAGGCTGTTGCAGAAGCTGTTAAACATTCAAAACCAGAAGAATTTAAATTCTTATATGATGTTAATGATTCAGTTGAAGAAAAATTAACTAAGATTGTTACAGAATTATATAATGGTAAATCAATTAAATTATCAGAAAAGGCAGCTGAAAAGATTAAGACTTATACTGAACAAGGTTTTGGTAATTTACCAATCTGTGTTGCTAAAACTCAATACTCTTTATCGCATGATGCTAATTTGAAGGGTGTTCCAAGTGGATTTGAATTCCCAATCAATGATGTTAGAGCTTCAATTGGTGCAGGTTATTTATATGCTTTAGCTGATCAAATCCAAACTATTCCAGGTTTACCAACACACGCTGGTTATATGAATGTTGAAGTTTCAGAAGATGGTGAAATTGAAGGTTTATTCTAGATTTTATAGATATTTTAATCCAAGATGATATTGGAGCATAAATAATTTTTTTAAATTTTGTTCGTTAATTACACATATATATATTGCATAACACACATCACCTGTAGCACCTGCACCACCTGTCGAATCTGCCATACTAATCCCAAAGAGGAAATAATGCCTTCCTAATCGGGAATATTAACAGTATGGTAGGGACAACATCAGCTTTATCGCAATTTTTTTTTTTTTTTTTTTTCATTTGCTTAATTTCATTTCGTTTTATCCCCTTTTCCCTTTTATTTTATTAAAAAGTTTTTATATCAATTAACTTAACCATTGACTACTTCAAGATACAAAGGTAACAATGCATAGAACTTACTCCTTAAGAAACCAAAGAGCTCCTTCAGCTACTGAATTACAAAACCCTGCTCCTCCAGCTTCAACTACAAGATCCAAATTCTTTGGTTCAGGTTCTATCTCAAATGGTTTGAGAAAGAATGCTAATTTTGGTCCAGAATTAGCTAGAAAGTTAGGTTCTTTAATCAAGTTAGAAAAGGCCTTGTTAAGATCAACTGAATTAGTCTCAAGAGAAAGAAAGGAAGTTGCTAAACAATTATCAATCTGGGGTGAAGACCAAGATGATGATGTCTCTGATATCACTGATAAATTAGGTGTTTTAATTTATGAAATTGGTGAATTAGAAGATCAATTTATTGACAAGTATGATCAATACAGAATTACTTTAAAGACTGTTAGAAACATTGAAGCTTCTGTTCAACCATCAAGAGAACGTAAGCAAAAAATTACTGATGAAATTGCTCGTCTTAAATATAAAGATCCTCAATCACCAAAGATTAATGTCTTAGAACAAGAATTAGTTAGAGCTGAAGCTGAATCTTTAGTTGCTGAAGCTCAATTATCAAACATCACCAGAGAAAAGATAAAAATTGCTTTCAATTATCAATTCGATGCTGTTCGTGAATTAGCTGAAAAGTTTGCTCTTATTGCTGGTTACGGTAAAGCTTTATTAGAATTATTAGATGATTCTCCAGTCACTCCAGGTGAAGTTAGAGAAGTCTACGATGGTTTCGAAGCCTCTAAGCAAATCATTATCGATGCTGAAAATGCTTTAGCTTCATGGACTTTAGACCAAGCTCAAGTTAAACCAGCTTTATCTTTACACCACACTATTGATGATGTTTACTCTCAAGAACAAGAAGATGCTGAAGCTGAATGGGCTGAACATGATGAAGAAGCTGCTGAACCTGAAGAAACTGAAGAAACTAAATAAATTTAGTTGCTCTGAAATTCCTTTTTGAAAACGCTGGTATTCGTTCTATCTTGAAATAAGTGTGGCTTTTAAACAGTCTATAACTTATTTTGTTGTCTTTTATAAAAGAATAATATTTTAATTTTTAATTATTGTTATTTAACTTTTTTTAATCCTTCTTTTATGTTTTATTACTATTTTTTGTTATTCTAATTTGTCATAATTATAACAAATATTTTGGGAGATTTTTTTTCCAAGTATTTTTAAAATTATTATTTTTTTCACTGTTTTGATCCATCTACTACTATGATAACAGACGATAAAGGTTTCTATAATTGTATGATTATGGTGTCTTTTAATTTACCTTTTTTATTTATAATAATATATATCATTATCTCCACTAAACTGCTTGTAATTTAAACAACGATGCTTATCTACGATTCATACAAGCCTTATTACAAAAAAATAAATTAAGCACATATCTCATTAGTTAGCTAATTAGTTAGCTAATTTTTACACACAATATATAGAAGATTGTAAATCTAAGTATTAATTTACAATCCCAATTTTAAAATCATTACCATCAAATAATTCAAAATTCTTTGATTTTTCTTCATTTTCAATAATTTCAATTTGATTAAAAGTTGATAATTGTAAAATTTCATAAAATGATTTAACAATAATAGATTTTCTCTTATTAGAATTTCTTAATAATTGATTAAATGTAATAAAATCATTATATTCATCTTCATTATCTAATTCATTCTCTTCTTTAAAAGTTTCAATACTAAATTCAATAAAATTTAAAAATTTAACAGTTTGTGGTTGAATCTTTTGACTTAAATGTTCATTATGTGAATAATTTGGAGCTTCTAATTCATTTTCTTCATGAACTGTTTCAAATCTTTGAATTGATGATGAAGATCTCTTTCTTGGTTCAACAGGATCTGTTAATAAATCACCAAAATCAATATCAAAATAATCTTGACTACCTAAATTTCTATTATCATCATCTTCATTATGAATTGGAATATCATGGTCCATTAATGGGAATCCATCATCATCATTTGGATTTAAATCGAAGTTAAGATCTATATCTTTTAAATCATCTTCACCTAAATTTGGTAAAGGAAATCCGGTTATACTAGCTCTTGAATTACGTCTTGATGAAGTTGATGTATTTCTTCTAATTTCAACAGATTCACTTGATCTTCTTGAATCTCTTAAAATTTGATCAACAAAATTATTATCACTATTATTTCTATTATTTTGACTAAAACCATAAGTAGATGATCTGCCATTAATCAAACTATTTATCAAAGAAACAGGAGAAAATGGATTAAAATTCAAAATTATTTCATGGATATCAGAAGAACGTGAAGCAACATTGGACCTTTTTCTTTGTAGTTTTAATCCAATCTTCCCATAATCATCTCTAAATCTTCTAAGATCATCAGCATTTAAATTTATTTCAGGGTCAATTTCAATTCTAGATTGTGGGAATTTATTTCTTTTTCTTCTTTTCTTAGCAGGTTCTTCAACAGGTTGTTCATTATCTTCAACTTGAAAATTATTTAGCCCCAAAGGGTTAACAATTGCTCCATTGTCTGTATTTCTTGGTGATTCAACTAAAGATTCATTATTATGCTCCATGATATCATCAAGTTTTGTTGGTCCTTGTACATCAACGTTATTTTCATTATCATTAAAATTTTGGTTAAAATCTTGAAAATCATCTAATTCAAAATTAAAATCCATATTAAGATCATCATTATGGTCCAAAGCATCTTTTGAAACAGGTCTAGTTGGAATTTGACTATGTTTTCCATCTTCACCTTCTTCATCTGGAAATTGAATTAACATACCATTATCATCAAAAACAAAATCAGCATTAATAGATTCTAAATTATCTTCAATTTCAGCTTGAGTCTTTGGCATTTGATTCTCTAATTGAGTATCATCATACTGAGTATATTCAAATTGATTAACATTATAATCACCAACAAAATTAGTTTTGATAGTAGAAGCAAAATTGTTGTCAACATCATCATTATGAATTAAAACTTTACCTTGATCTTCAACTCTTTCACCTGTTTCTAATTCCATGAAATCTAATTCATCAATATTTGGCACTAATTCTTGAATAATGAAAAGAGGATCATCAGTTAAGAACACTTGGTTTTCATGATTTCTTACATTACTTTTTTGGTTATTATTAAAATTTAAATTCATAACATTATTAACCATTAAATTTTTATTGTTATTTCTTTTCAATAAATCTCTTTGAAGTTTGGTCTTAACAAGTGAGGTATCACTGTTCAAATAATCAGTTTTCTGTCTATATATAAGAGCAACACCATATAACAAATTAGAACTAACTCTTAAAGCCATTGGTTTTTGAATCACATCACAAGTTTGAGGAATTGATACAGATTGAATATCTTTCTTTGTAATCTTCTTATAAGTAGATTTTGCACCTAAAGTAGAGAGCAACCACACAGTAGCCACTCCAGAATCATCATTGATCAATTGATCTTGGTTTAAAAACATTAGCAAGAGTATTTCAGCTATTTGAACTGTTTTTATTGCAAAAAAATAAGGAGTTGAGTGGCAAAAAATTGAAATTTAACCGCTGAACTTTTTTAAAAAAAATATCACGTGAAATCTGTCATTTTCAATAAAATTTACGTGTCACTAAAGTACAATAATCATGTTTTTATTGATAATTCTATAGAGATAAATGCATTAAATATGAAGTAATTGGGTATGTATGTTTTCTATTGTGTTAACTTGATGGTAAATGTGTAAATGTATGAAAAAATGGTTATAAAGTTTAAGAAATGACAGCAATTGTACCTAGAATTGCCAGCACAGTTGCAACTGCAATAGATATTAAGATAGAGAATTTTGACCATGAACTTAATTCCTTTTCATATAATTTATAATAGAATGCTAATGGATAAATGATACAAACACTGAAACAGATAGATGAACCTAAAAATGACATGATTTTACCAAAGTTTGTAAATACCAATGAAGCTAAGAAAAATGCAGAGATGACAAGTAGTCTATTAACAGTTATTTGAAATTTTGTTGAAGCACCAAATCTTTGATCAACCATTGTTATCACTGGTTTTGCAATTAATGGACCTTTAGAGATGGGTAATATACCCATTAAAATAACTATTGAATGAGTGATAAATTTATTATCAGATTTTAACATAATTGATTTAGTTATTTGATCAGAAATTGATGAACCAAACATTAAATAACCTAAAGCTGACATTAAATAATCAATCAATAATGTTCCTGTAAATACGACAGTACAAGCTTGATTATATTCTGATGGTTTTTGCATATCACGATTAATCTCTGGGAAAATTGCATGACCACCAAAAACACTCATAAAAATACCTAATGATAAAAATAAATTTTTAGTAGATGAAGGCCATAATGATGTTGGAGAATAATTTATTAATGAACCTGGTGTTTCAGAAGTGATAAACCCAGAAGCTGTAACAATTATTACTATTAAAGAAGTTGCAATAATACCAGCCAGACTTAAATTTGATAAATAACTTAACTTTAAAAAACTGCATAAAAAGAATAAGATACAAATAATTAATTTGAAATAGATTTTATCAATAGAGTTAAAGATAATATTGAAAGAATCAGCAAATAAAATAATCATTGAAACACCAGCACTTAACAAATCAATTGTAAATGTTGAAACAACGACAATATGTGCAATTCTACCATAACTAAATTTTGCAATATCACCATAACTTAACAAATCAGCATCCTTCTTTAAACATTGGCCTAACATTTTAGCAGTTACTTGTGATCCCAAAGCACATGAAATCAAGATGATTGAACCTGCAATCCAACCTGCATAATGCATAGCTAATGGTAAAGATAAGATACCAATTCCAATTAAAGTATTCATACCATTGAAAATAGTTTGGGAAAGTGTAGAGCTTCCAAAACCTTTCAGTGTCTTTATGGATCTTATAGAATAGGCACAACCTCTAGTAGACTCTATATCATTTGCATCTTCTTCATAGATGGCCTCCTCGTTTGATAATAAATGTTGAATTTCATTTGTTCTTTCCATCAAATCCTGATTTATGAAGCTTGCAGACCTCGTGTAAGAGTTCTTGAACTGTCCCAACGTGGAAGTCTCATTGAACGCATCTGATAGAGATGTGTACATGGAAGAACGTCTCGACATTGGTGAACTGTGTGTGGATTTGAAGAGGTAAGTACTAAAGATTGATAACGTACGTTGAGAAATTTGTTTTCTTCTCTTCCGAAAAGAATTTTTTTTGTTCAGCTTTGGTTCTTTTGTTTAGTTTTGGTAAACAGAAAACACACACCCAATTACCTTCAGTTGTTCAGTTGTTCTGTTGTTCTGTTGTTCTTTATAATACTTAATATAAATGTCATACAGTTCAGAAAACTACATACCTCAGACTGAGAATCTAGAGAAATTGGCTGATGTTTTGGTGGATTTGTCAAAGATCTCAACAGAGAATACACAATTGAAATCATCAGCTTTAAATAAATTAGACGTGCTAATAAAGACTATAAACAATAATAATGATTCTAAAGTTAAAGATGAAAGTAATAAACAGTTGATTAATGAACTAAACATCTTTTTAAACAATCATTATAAAGGTGATATTGCAGAAATTCAAAATGGTTGTTGGATAAATAACAATAATAGTAATAGTTCAGAGAATTTAAGTAATGGTAATGATGAAAATAATGAATCAAATTTTGAAAGAGATCAATTATTAACACAGAATAAGAAATTAAAAGAATTATTAAAATCTGAGATAAATCAAAATATTGAATCACAAAAATTAAATCAACAATATGAATTAGATATTTTAAAAATGGTTAATAAATTAAGGGATCAAAAACTTAAAAGAGAGACAAAATTAATTAATGAAAAATTTAATCAAGCTCATGAAATTTATTTCCCATTAAAAGATGAAGAATTTAGATTATATGAAATTTTAATTAAAAAATTAACAATTATTTCAAAAATTATGAATACTTATTCAGAAATGGAAACAATTTTAAGTCCATCAATTAAATTAAGAGATGATGAATGAAAAGCTTTATTGGGAGTTATGTTTTATTTTATTTATGTGTTTTTGGGGGGAATTGAATTAAAGTTAATTTTTATTTATTGTTGTAAGGTCTCAATAATTAAAGGGAAAATATACACAAAAGGTTTTTAAACCTTACTACAAGAGTTATAAAAATATGTAGTTTAAAGGTAAGTAATATCTTTTTGAACATAATATTTATAGAAAATCATTTAGACAAAGAAATATAAGAATTAAACAGTTAAGAATTTTTCAGCATGATCATTATATCTACCACCATGAATTTGACAAGTCTTAATAAAACTATTAATTTCTTCAAATTCTTCATCAGTTAATTTAATATCAGCAAGATTTTCTTCAACTCTTTCAATTGATGAAGAACTTGGAATTGGAATAATTTTTGGACATTTAATACCATCAATTGTTTTACCACTAAAATATTGAATCCAAGCTAATGAAAATTGAGCAGGTGTACAACCTTTCTTTTTAGATAATTCAATAACTTTATCAACAACTTTTTGATTTTTAGCAAATGCTTCATCAGTAAATCTATCAAAGAAATGTCTAAAATCACCTTCTGGAATATCACTCTTTGAAGAAACTTGACCTGTTAATAAACCTCTTGATAATGGACTATAAGCAACAATAATAATATCAAGTTCACCACAAACTTTCATAATATCATTTTCTAAAATATCTCTAGAAAAGATTGAAAATTCAACTTCAACAGTAGCAATTAGAGTTTTTGAAAGTTTAGCAACTTTTGAAATTGTATTACTACTAACTTCTGATAAACTTAAAGATTTAATCAAACCTTTTTCAATAGCTTCATTTAAAGCATCAACAGTTTCTTCAATTGGAGCAGAATCTAACCCAATTCTTGCAGGTTCAAAAGATTCAAGATCAGGAATATATTTATGAACATTTGAAATTGATTTTAATAAATTATCTCTATTTGTAATTGGAGTAAGAGTTTTTTCATCAACTGAACCTTTAATTGAAATAATAACATTTTTTCTTAATTCAGGATATTTTTCAAAAAATTCTTTAATATATTCTAAATTAATACAATTTGGACCATAAAATTCACCACCATTAAAGAATGTTTTCTTTGGTAAATTCATTTCAATTGCTCTCTTCATTGCAGAAAATGCAATTTCTTTTGGAACAGGTGTTGGTTTCCAAGTAAGACTCATTAGACCTAAACCATGGCCTGAAGCAGCATTTAATTCTTGAACGATAGCAGACATTTTTGTTTTGTTATTGATATTTGATAATAATAGTTGAATTTAATGTGAAACTTTTAGGAGAATTAATGATCCTTTTATACTTGAAACTTCAATATCAACTTTACAAATACATCAAGTACTAAATAGTAAATAGTTCTTCCTTTATCTCCAGAGTGACTTCAGTTATGTTAGAAATAACAATACAAACAACAACTGTTAGATCTAATATGGACTTTACGCTTCTATAATGCAAGCAGGTTTTAATGGATTCAATTAAATTTTGTAGCATCTCCGAACTCCGAGGGTAGAGGGTCGGAAGTCGGATTTAATTTACTATAATGTTTATATCTTTATTTATTTATTTATTTATTTATTGATTGATTGATTGATTAGTATGTTATAGTTGATTGGTATAGTCTTAAGTACAATTACAGATTTAATAAGGTATCAATTACATATAATATTGAAAAAAATTTAGTTCTGATATTACTGAGTGTTTAGACCCCACTATTTAGTAATATTACAAAAATGAATTAATTATAATAGCAATATTCTTCTTTATATCATTTTAATACTACTTGAATTACTGTAAGAACTTATAAGAATAAGCGACTAAGGTTTTCATTACTCTTCAGCGCTTTATACCATATTTTACTCTTACTATTTACACTCTTCTATTGTGAATTATCTCTTATATTACTATTTATTTTCAATTTCTCCTGATCCTTAGAAATTAGTGAAAGAAACTTTTAACAACCTTCAATTATCAGAAATGTCACTAAATCCAACTAGAGATGGCAATCTTGCTCCTGCTCCTGTAAAAGAAGAAAATTCTATTGTTAAAAAATTCTTAGAGTCATCTGTCATTGATGCTGATACCTTAGAAGAATGTTCAAGGATTTATGAAGAACGTTATGATGAATTTAATGAATCTGCAGATATATTTGGTAAATCTAAAGCTATGGAAATATTATGTGGTAATAATACTGATATTGATAACAAAAGTGAAGTTTATCAAGAAACTGTTTTGCCTAGTTTTAAAAGATATAAATTAAATGATACCAAAGATATTAGAAATTTTCTTAACAATATTAAAAGAAAATTGAAATTTTCTTTATTTCACTGATAGTTCTGATGATTTGTTATTTATCAATATCTTGAAAGAATTATTGTCTAAAAATATTTCATTAAATGGATTTGAATATAATTCTGATGTTAGTGACACAATTAATTCGTTTAATGAGTTGATAGAATTATTTCATTATTGTAATCCAATTACCTTAAATTCAGAAACATGTAATCAAATTTTATCCTCATTTTCATTTAAGTATAATAAGAGGAATTCAGAATTTAAAAATGTTACAGATCTTAATATGAAGTTTACTAATCTTTTTGAAGATTTATATAACTATGAATATATTCAACCATTTTTATATGTTCATAAATATTGGAATTTGGATGATTATCATCAAGTCTTTTAGTCATAATTTGAAGCAAAATTTAAGAATCACTTTTAGTACTATAATTAGGTTGACCACTAAAGATATTTCCAACAAAAGACAAGGTGATGTTTTAGTTATTCTCATGAATGAAACTTTAGAATGTGCATCAAAAAAGGAACCAAAAAGAAGAAGAAGTAACAAATTTAAGTCTGGTTATTAATTTATAATATTATATAAAGATTAAATAGCAATATCTTATATTATATATTCTAATTCAATAATACTACTTAAACTACTGTAATATTTGATGATGATGGTGTCCAGATGTTTCCACCTCTTTAAAATTTTTGCTATGATGATTTTATTATTTTGCTAGGTTATATTGGTTGTACTCTTTAGGATTCAATTGTGAAGGTATGAGTCTTGATATCTTGACGTTAACCAAAGTGCTTGAACAGGCTAATGGTTCAGAAAGAGGTGTTGAGCAAAAATTGGCTGAAAATAAACTGTCTGAATGGGAGAAACAACCAGGTTATCATTATTTATTACAAGTAAGTTTCCTTTAATTAAAATTTGAACATGTATAATAAACTAACTTACCAATAGTCTGTTTATGTTGATCTGTCAATTCCTCTACAAGTAAGATGGCTTGCTATCATTAATTTTAAAAATGGTGTTGAAAGATATTGGAGATCATCAAAAGTAAATTCTATACATTCAGATGAAAAGTCACAAATTAGACAACGTTTATTTGAAATGATTGATGAACCAAATAGACAATTAGCTATTCAAAATGCTCAAGCTATTTCAAGAATTTGTCGTTTTGATTTCCCTTCTGAATGGCCAACTTTATTTGATGAATTAGAATCTTTATTACAAAATTCAATAAATGAAGAAAATAATATTAAAGTTTATAATATTTTAGCAATATTAAATCGTTTAGTTAAAGAATTAGCAGGTGCAAGAATTGGTAGAGCAAGACCTGCTTTACAAGCTAAAACTCCTATTATAATGCCAATTCTAATAAAATTATATTCTGTTTATTTTAATGAATGGATTGATTCAATGGATATTACAACAATGGAAATTAGTTATTTATCATTAAAAGTTTTAAAAAGAATAATTGTTGATGTATCAAATACTATTTATGAATCTCAAGAAATTGTTGAATTTATGGCACTTATATTAAATCATTTTCAAATTGTTGTAACAAAATATGATTCACATTCAACAATTGAATTACTTGAAAAATTTATAAAACGTTATACAAAAATCTTTTTTGGTCTTTGTGCTTCAAATTCTGTTAATTTATTATTATTACCTTCATCTCATGATATTGTTTTCACTTTATTAAGAATTATAGAGAATAAATCAACTCAAGTATTTGCAGAAAATTTAGATGATGAAGATGATATCTCAGTTTGGGATTTTATTTCAATAAAAACTTTCCAAATTTTAAAAGAATTAGTTAATTTTACTTATTCACCAAATGCTGTTCATGTATTAAAAAATAAAAATAGTAAATCTGATATGGAAAAGGCAATGAATTTTGCAAAGACAAATATTTTTAAAAATGAAGTAATTATAAGAATTGCTGATATTATGATTGATTATTATATTAAATTAAGACCAACAGATTTAAAAGAATGGACTTTAGAACCTGAAGAATGGGCAATTGAAGATATAAATGATAATTCTTCTTATCAAGTTAGAGGTACAGCTGAAGATTTTTTTAAATCTTTTACAGCTTTAGTTAAAGATATTTTAACTCCTCATATTATGAATAGAATTGAAAATGATTTACCTAATGCTAATAATGATTCAATGAATAATGTTTTAATTAAAGATGGTATATTTACAGTATTACAATTATGTTCAGATTCTTTAAGTGATAAAGTTGATTTTAATTCATTATTAGTTAGAATCTTTTTACCAGAAGCTACTAATACAAATTCTCAAAATTATAATGTTTTAAAAAGAAGAGTTTGTCTTATAATTAATGAATGGTTTAGTTATGAAACTATAAATGAAGAAAATAGAATTAATGTCTTTAAATTATTAGCTTTTTTGATGGATAATAAAACATGTCAATATCATGATCAAGTTGTTAAATTAACTGCTATTAAAACTTTAAAAACTATTTTAAATGATTGGGATTTTAATGATGCAGAATTTAAACCTTTTTTGACAGAATATTTAAAAGATTTAGTTTTACTTGTTAAAGATTTAAATTTAACAGAATCAAAAAAATTTGTTTTAAGTGTTATTTCAGATTTAATTCTTGTTAATCCATCAACAAATTTTGAAGAATTACAACCATTATTACAAATTTTCCCATTTCTTTGGGATTATTCAAATGATTTTAATGAAATGATTTTAAAAACTGAATTAATTAGAATTATTAAAAATGCTGAACAAACTTTAAATTATTCATCAAATTTAATTTGGGATACTTCTTTACCTTTAGTTCAAGCTTGTTGTTCACCTCAAGCTTCATATTATCAATTATTAGCAGAAGATGGTTATGATTTATGGTATAGTATTTTAGAAACTTTCCCATTTAATCAAAATTTAAATATTGATCATTCTTTAATTAAAGATTTTCAAGAATTGTTTATGAATGCTTTATTAAATCAAACAGAAATTTTACCAACAATATTAACTATATTAAGAGGTTATGTTATTTTAATACCAGACTTTTTTGTTGTTGAATCATCAACTATATTAATTCAAGAAATTTTTAAAGTTTTAGGTTCTTATATTTCAGGTTTAAGAGATGATTCAAGTGCAATTTTACTTTCATTATTAGATATTTTAATTGTTTCAACTTATGATAATATTAATAAATTTCAAATATTATTATCACATTTTGTTCAATCTGGTTTATTTAAAAATTTATTAGAAAATATTTTAAATGATGATGAAAGTCCAATTACAGTTGGAAAATTATTTATGATAATATCACGTTTATCTTATTATAATCCAGAATTATTTTTACAAGCATTTTCAAATAATTATAATAATGATTCAAATGAAATAAATACAATGTTAAATAAATTTATAAATAAATGGTATGGTACAATGGAATCATCAATTGCTGCTCCACATTTAAGAAAGATTCATATTTTAGCATTAACTGCATTATTAACTACTTCAAATGAAATATTTTTAAAGAATTTCCGTATATTAATAAGTCTTTATATTACTGCATTAGAAGAAATTAATGAAAGTTCAAATGGTGATTGTGAAAAATATCATAATTCAAGTTTATATGAAGCAAGATATAATACAAAGCTTGAACTTGTTGAAACTGGTGAATATTATAGATATCAAGCTATTTTATCACGTAATGATCCATTATTTAATTTAGCATTAAGAGATTATATTAAGGAAGCAATGAATAAATTAAGAAATAATATTGGTGAAAATAATTTTAATTCATTAATTTCTAGTATGGATAAAGCATTAGTTGAAAATTTTGAATTATTTGTTTATCAAATTAATCAAAGATGAAGTGTATAAAGTTTTAAATTTAATAATAAATGAAACTTTTTTAATTTGCATTATAAAATTCTACAAATATAAAAAATTCAAAAAAAAGCGTAAAAATCTTAAATTATAACACTAGCGCTAAGTAAGCATCACATACTACCATATAAAAATATTATAATACAAAACACCATCTTTCAATTCTATTTAGATAATATCTTGTGACATTGAAAAATATGAAAATAATTATATGACAGCAGCAAAAAATTTGAGAGAAAATAAACAGAAAAGGGTTTAGGACAAACACATATAAAAAAATTTGATATAAAGCAAATAGAAGGTTTGTAACCTTTTTAAAATAATAGATAGAATTTGACAAGTTATTGATCCCTTCTTTATAATACTTTCATTTTTTAAAATAATTAAAAACTAAATTTAAAGTACAATGTATGGAGCTGGGGCCTTTAAACCTTTTTGTTCAGCATCTTTATGACAAGAGAATTCTATTGTGTCCTTGTCTGATAAGTTTAAAACTTTCTTGAATTTTAAACCAATTGGCATTAATTTACTCTTGTCTGTTGACTTTGTCCATAGAGAAACTCTGTAACCAAACTTTCTGTAATTTATAACAACACCATTGACTTCATCTTCATCATCTTCAACGGTTTCACCAATGACAGCTAGTAAAGTTCTTAACCAAATTTCATTGATTTCACTTCTTTGTTTACCAGCTTTTACTTGAAAGTGCCATTTACCACCTTCAGCATTTTTTTCATCTTCCCATTCTGGTTTAATTCCTTCTCTGAATAAAGAATAATCAGATTTCATTGGTAATTCAAAGACTTGAGGAAGAGAGTTGTAGATACCCCAGAATTCTTCAACTGAAGAGAATGTAATAACTGGTTTTAATAAATCTGACCAGTTTTCTTTTGGATCAGTTAAAGGTTTTGTATACCACAAAGTCCAACGAGAGCTTAAAGGATGTTTGAATTCAACTTCTTCTTGAGTTCCAGCAAGAGCAGGAGCATTTGAATCTTCTAAAGATAAGTCTTTGGTGGCTTGTTGTAATTCTTCAGTACTCATTCTGTAGTTTGTGATGTATGAATCTCTAACACTAGTTTAATTTGATTGCCTTCATTTTCTTTCTTAATTTTTTTTTCTTCGTCCAAAAAAATTTTCGGCGGCTGGTGATTGGTGGTTGGTGTGTGGCTGGTGTTTATTTTTTTGTTGTTTTTTTATTTACACAAAAATTTTGATTATGGAGAAGTACTTGTTTATATTTCAGTATTCAGTAGTCTGTGTGTTTCCCTTTTGCTTATCCCTTATTTTATTATTCACTATTCAAAGAGGTCGCAGTTTATGATCTCATACAATGTCACTTTTCTTTAGAGCTTTTAAAATGTTATTTGCTACAACAATAACCATAACAACACTCTCTGTTGCACTACTATACAGGTTTCAAAGGAAATTAGTATATCCATCCTCTTTAAATGAAGGAAGAGTATATGTATCTAAACCTTCTGAATATGGTATGGATGATTTTGAAGAAGATTATATCAAAACAAAAGATGGATTAAAATTACATACTTATACACTTTTACATGATCCAAAATCTCCATCTTATAAAAATAAAACTGTTTTAATTCTTTGTCCAAATGCTGGTAATATTGGTCATTCTTTGCCTATTGTTAAAGTATTTTATGATAAATGTGGTTGTAATGTTGTTATTTATTCTTATAGAGGTTATGGTTATTCAAATGGTTCTGCAAATGAAGCTGGTCTTAAAATAGATGCTGAAGCTGTAATGAACTATATCTCACAACATCAACAATTAAGAGATTCTTCACTTATTTTACATGGTCGTTCTTTAGGTGGTGCTGTTGCCATTTATATTGGTTCTAAAAATTATCCAAATGTTAGAGGTATAATATTAGAAAATACATTTTTAAGTATTAGAAAAACAATTCCTCATATTTTCCCAATTTTAAAACACTTTACAAAATTATGTAATGAAATTTGGGATTCAGAATCTTCAATTACAAAAATTGATCCAGATGTCTCAATGTTATTCTTAAGTGCTCAAAAAGATGAAATTGTTCCACCAAGTCATATGAAAAAATTATATGAATTATCAAGATCTGGTTCAAAAAGAATAATGTTATTCCCAGATTCTTATCATAATGATACAATTACAAAACCTGGTTATTGGAATCTGGTTCGCCAATTCATTGAAGGTATTGAACATTAATATCTATATACATATTTATAACAAATACATTACATAAAATACATATAACTTCCTCTCATGAATATTTCATTAATATTTTTATAAATCGTTTCTATACATCACAACCAGCAGGACATATATCCATTTCTTCATCAATCTTCCAAGTTTTTAAACAACCAAAATGACCAGAATGTCCACATCTTAATCTAAAAACTGTTAATCCCTTTAATGATTCATTACAATAAATACATTTAGCTCTTGAACCACAATAATCACAATACCAAGCACCAAATTTAACTTTATCATCTTTTAAAAATTTTTGTTTTGAAATTTCATTCATAACTAATTTACCACATTTAAAACAAAATCTTCTAATTGAAGTACTATTTAATGATTGAGATTTAAAATCATCATAATATTTTGAAATTTGTTCAATAACTTTTGCACTTGTTGTAAAAAATTCTAATCTTTGTAAAAATTCTAAATATTTTGCAATTATATTCTTCATCATAATATCTGGATAAATATTATATCTTGAATTAAATAATAATAATAAAGTTGAACACATAATTAAATCTCCTTGATTTAAACTAAATTCAACAGCTTTTTCAATCATTAATTTAGGTGCATATGGTGGTATAAATAAGAAACTATTATTGGTTTTCTTTTTAATCTTCTTCACTTCACCATCTTCATTTAAAATTATAGTAGCATTCACATCTTCATTATTAGTTTGATCTGCATCATCTGTAAACTTTTGATTAGTCAGTTGTTTAGTTAATTCTGAAGTATGAGTATCTTCTTTTTTCAATTTAGTAAAATCTTTTAATGCTCTTAAAGTTTGTAAAGGTTTCATTGAATGTGTAGACATGGCTGATGAAAATGAATATGAAGGTGAAGAAGATTTAGCCATTCCTGATGGTGATGAACCAGTTGATGTTGGAGGTAGAATAGCTTCTAATAATGAATTTCTTGCCTTTCTTTGTGAAGTGGCTGGAATTGGTTTGGGCATTGAATATGAATCAACAAATTCAAGAACTTCACCTTCTTCATCATTCTGTATATCTTGATTTTCAGTAATTTCAGAATTTTTACTTTCATCCATACTAACATTAATATTAATATCGCCATTTGTATCATTACCTTCATTATCATCATCACCATCTAATCTATCATCAATCTTAGATTCAGCATCTTCAATTTCATCCTTTAAGTCTTCTTGTTTCCAAGTTACTATATCTTCCTTAGTTATAGTCTTTTCATTATTGTTCTCAGTTGAAAATTCTTCTTCTGTTCCAATTTTTTCATCATCATCATCTTCTTCTTCATCATTATTACTTTCCTCTATTTTATCAGGTTTATTCTTTAATAATTCATTTCTAAACATTCTCTTTGTTTCAAGTGTTTCAGAAGATGATTTTCTTAATGATGAATTTCTTCTTGATACAGTAGGTCCTAAAGAAGAATCTTGAGATCTTATAGAATTAAACTCACTTAAATCACTATTGAAAATTGGTGATCTTCCACCAAAAGAAGCAGTTGAATTTGATGTACCATAGTTATAATCTTTATCATTTATACTTTCATCATCATTCTGTATATCAGATTGAGTAAATTGATTCTCATTTTTATTATTATCAAATCCAATATTTAATTCACCATAAGCATT
>JAJMKA010000109.1:0-23377 GCA_030563805.1 Ruyongia namnaoensis
AATAGACTTATAAAATGTCAATTAGGTTTTAGACGTCTAAAAGGGTGTAATTCAATCTCAATCAAGAATAAAGATGATTTAGATAGTTATTTCAAAAAACATGTTCAAACTGAATTTAAGAGTAATCATAAAACTAATTTGGTTATTCCTGTTAATATAATAGCGAAACCTTATATGATCAATGAAAGTACTGTTATTACATTGTTGTTTCTTTACATGAACGATCTAAGACGTCGTAAATCACTTAGAATTGGTTCAGAATTGCTTATTTCTGAATCTAACTGGTGGGTTTAAAATACCAGCTGTATAATCTCCTAATATATTCAATCTTTATATACTCTTACAGATTTCTAACTTCAGATTAAAATCATATAATGTAATATAGTTTTAAATTCTCGAATACAAGGTAAAATTGACATGATGAAAATATAATAAAATTAGAAATTGTAGAATCAAGAGAGTAATAATGTGGTTAAAATTAGAACACCAAATTTCAGTCAAAAGAGCATTAGATAAACGAAATGAAATAATGATAAATTAGATAATTAGATAACAAAGATATTATAAACTAAAATAAAAGAATGGCCATGTAGTTAGTAGTTAGTAGTTAGTAGTAGTATAAAAATGATGGTGTTCTGATGTACATATTTAAGAAACCAAAAAAGATTTAAGTCCATCAAAACTAAAAATAAATGAAATATTTCTATAAAAGATGGCTTTCTATTCATTTGTTGGTTTGTTAATGGGTTAGTTTGACTTTGTTAACTGTTAACTGTGCTCTAGTTTCTGTCAATCCCCCAAATTTTATTAAAGAACGAAGGTCCATATGATTTAATTCTTTAATTTGAGAAGGATAATTTGAAAGTGATGATTAGGGCATTAGGGCATAGTAAATAGTTATAACTACTATTCTAATTTCTAATTTCTAACTAATAACTATTAACTAATAACTATACAGTTTAGAAATAATAAATCGAATTCAAAAAAAGAAGGTTTTATTGTTAATTCTCTAGTTTTCTATTGTTTATATAATTTCATCTTACATAGTACAAATTTAATTAGAAGAATAGAAGAAAGGATAGTTAAAATAAACTGAAGTTAACTATCAAACCCTTGATAACTTTGATTGAATTTTTAACAGTTTTCAAGTTTTGAAGTTTATTGATGAGCTTCAGAGCTTAGACAAGTGACAAGTGACATTGTTTTTGATACGAGTTGATCTTCTAGCTTGATTTTAGCTTATAGTAATTAGTTTATAGTTTATCTATTGACATTTTGATGATAAAGAAATAAAGAGATATCTATATTCTCTCTAGTGTATAGGGTATAGGGTATGTTGATAGTATGATAGTATGATAGTATGATAACTACTACTACTGTATTTACTGTGTGTTGATGTGAAATTATATAGTAGTGAATGCTAGAAGATTCGAGTAAATTTCCGTTACGTCTAATCTTTTCAAATTTACATAGTTAAACAGTTAAACAGTTAAACAGTGAACTTGATATCTTGATAGCTTGCTAGCTTGATAGATAAGTAGATAAGTGGATAAGATTATTAGTACTTGATACCTTGATACCTTGACACTTGATAACTAAATACTATACCTATATTTTTAAAAGAACAAAATTAACAAACGCTGGTTAAATTTAATTTAACCGTGATTGATCAAAGTAAACAGAACAAACAGAACGGTATTTGATATTTGAATATCTTCATAGTAATTCTAACTGTAATCACTGTTGAATTGTTCTTCTGTACTACGTATTATACTCACATTATTGATATCAATGAGAGACTAATAATAATGAAAAAGAATTACACTCTAACATTACGTATCAATTCAAACACCAAATTGAATACTTCTTTGATGACCATTCGACCATTCTCTCTTCTTTCTAATTCTCTAATCTCTATTCTCTAGTTTCTTTAGCTATAGTAGTATTCACGTGTTCGACTGCTATAACATTTTGAAGTTTTTTGATGTTGATATTTGTTTACATTTTTAACTTTCAACTTTCGAATAAATTTAAACCATGAACCCATCAACATGAACTGAACAACTGAACACATGGACAATTCAACCATTAACCATTAACCATTAACTATCAACTACTCGACCACCAGTTGACAGTTCCCTCAAAAAAACAAGAAGAAGTTAAGAAAAATAACAGTATTAAAAAATAAAAAAAAAAAAAATTGGGGGAAAAATTGAAATTTTTGCTTATTTTATTTGAAAGAACTTGTTAATATTTTGGTTATGTATTAAAATTGATTTACTTTACATTACTTTTGAACTTTTGAAAGTTTTTGGTTGTTTTGTTTGTTGCTTTTCTACTTTTGAAGTTTTGAAGTTTTGAATTTATTTTGGTTGTTTTGTTGTTCAAAAAAAAGTCTGATTGTTTTATTGTTGAGTTTTGAGGATTAGAGGTTGGATTTAATGCTTAGTAAAATCCTAGTTTAAATGGCTGGTTGATTTGTTGGCTTGGGAATTGATGAGTTGATAAGGTTTTGTTTTGGACTGGTGAAGCTGGTGCTTTTGTTGCTTCTGTTGCTTCTGGTGAAGTTTGCTTTGAAAATTAAAATCATAGTTATGAAAGGATTCATAAAGATTGAAATCATTAAGATTTTATCTATTACTACTAATTGACAATTGATATTAACATTAATTGACAATAAAAACTATACTATAAATTTAATATTTGTTCTATTCTACTACAACTACTATATTTTTTTTGAACTTAAGGAACAGATCTATTCAGGAACCAACTAATATTAAGAAAGTAAGCATCAAATTGTGGAATCAATTTATACCAAACTATCATCATCACCTCATCACCATCTCTATCATATATCTTCATCAACTCATCAACTATGAATCTACGAACTGAGGCCTACGAACTACAAACTATAAATTTAGTGTAAGGAAATTGGACAAGGTACAAGGGGAAAACAAGGGGTCAATAAGAGCTTGTTTGGTTAAGATTTCTAACAATATTAGACGAATTAAAACCATCATTTCAAATCCAATTAAATTCAAATTCATTAAAATTCAGGCAGTAGATAAGTTTAAGACTTAAGTTGATGTATTTGATGAGTTTTATTGGTATATTTAATTCATCAATTCTATTTAAACTAATTGTAATTGAATGCAATTGAATGAAATAATGAAATAAAGGTGAAATAAACTAAAAAAAGGAGATGAGTCGTTCTAATTATCTAATATCAAATATCACCAATCAAATATCACCAATCAATTATCAACAAGACAACACCAAAATATCACAGACTCAACACTCAACTGATGATACTCTTGATATCTCAATTGATCAACAACCTCGAGATCTCGAATACCCCTTTAAAAATCTTCTAAATTAACAAAAAAAAGAGATCTCCAGCCTCCAGCCGCACCCAAATTTTTTTAGTTATAGCAGGATACCAATTACCAAATACAGTAGAACCAAACTAAAATCAATTTGAAGTCAATCATGAAATACTTAACTACGAATATGATATGAGTAACTAACAAACTAAACAATACTTTAACAATACCCTTATTTAATTGATTTGTGAATTGTGATTTGTGAATACTTAATTTTGAAGATCTCATAGGAATTAGAACCAAAAGGGGAAAGCTAAGCTAAGGTATAAAGTTAAGAGATTGAATAGAGTAGTTAATTAGACCTCTATGACTCTACCTGTCTACTCTAACAAGTACTACTAACAAGTAACAACACTCTAGTAACTATAAGTAGTATATAGCATAGTTATGTAGTTAAAACCTTCATCCAAACACCAATAAACAATAACTAAGAAAAATACGTCATTAATGTAAGTTTTATAACTCTATTTATGTGCTAATTTTTAATTACTTTCAATTGCTTCTTCTACCTTTTACTGTTCTGACTTCTGAGGTGATGATGGATGATGGTTCATGGTTCATTGGTTACTTGTTGGCTTGTTGATAATTAGCTAGACACGTTACACCAAACACGTTACACGATAAATTATAAATTAACACGATATATGATGAAATGACGATCTTAAAATCGAAAATTAAGGTGTAAAGCAAAGTTATTCCAAATAGAGTCAAATAAGATCTACTAAATTGGAGGATCATTTAACAATTATTCTTGTTTTAAAGATTATAAGATAATATTCTGTTATTGGTTGAAATGGGTTCTACTTCTTAACTTTTAGCTCATGGTTTATATGTTTAGATTTTAGGTTTATTTTAATTCTATAGTTATTGTTATCATTTATCATTTATCATTGACTCATAATATAAATAATCAATTCATGAATCCACTTCTATAGTTTAACTAGTATTTGAACTTATTTAGAGTTTTACATCTTTTCAATATCTAATATCTTATATCTAATAATCTTATAATCTTATATCAATGCTATGCTACTTTACCAACTCTATTCTAAACCAATTAAACAATTAAACCATCACTTAATTTTGAGTTAGATTAGCTCATCTACAAAATTTTCTAGTCTAAACTCAATTTTTTAATATATAGGCTTTGACACATGATAAAATAGATAAATAGATAGCTAATTGCTAATTGCTATTAATTGTATAGACTATAGACCTTCTTAAAACAATAATCTAGCAATTACAATTCAGCAATTCAGCTACTGTTCGTCTATTCAACTATTCTGTTTAATATTTTAGTGTCTACTAGGATTAGAAGCCATTATAAAGATAATTAAAAAATTTAAAGGTAAAAATGTATAATCTGTTTTAAGTAAAGTTATTACTATTCAGTGATTCACTATTGTACTACTTTAATCTACGGCATTTAAAACATAATAACCCTAATAACCTATAATTCTACTAGCTATTAGCTAATTCTATAGCTCTATAGCGTTTAATTTACTTTTTAATATATAGCATAAATTTACTATGAAATTGAAATTGAAATTTTTCAGTTAAATCTATCATGAAATGAATTTATTTTATTTTATGACATATTACAAGACATTAATGAGTTAATCTTATAGATTCAATTAAATCTCCCATCTACCTAATTCATTTCTTTTAGTAACTTAAACTACTATATCTCATTTCTTTTTTAGCTTTAATAGGTTTCAATTTCGATTCATATGAATCTAAACGGTTTCAACGGTTTCAATAGCACAATTAAAAGGGAAACTAAAGGCCCAAATAAATATCATGGACTTAAAGGTGTGATTTCATTCATTGTAGATAGATAACTACATAGTAGAATGTTATAGCCCCAAAGATGTATCGATGATGACAATTATCTCTTTGAAACGATGATATCTTAAAATATAATTACCGCCTAAACTAAAAAAATTTAGAGAGGGCTAGGTAGACTTGGGCGGTGTTAGACTTAGCTGCTTAGGCAGAGAGTTATAGGCTGAGAAAATTCAGTTTTAGTGGGAATTTTTGAAATGATGTCAGAAGAGTTAAGTTTCTTTAGACGGGAAAGAGATTTTAAGTTAGGCTGAACGTTTAAATCGTTTAGACTTTAGGCAGAAAACACAAAGAAGCTAGACTGGGCGTGGTGTTGGTCCTAAGTGGACTCTCTCTCTAGCCGTCACCAAAAAAATAAAAAATTTAAGTAAGGAACGATATACTTTAGCGATTTAAAGAAAATATTAAACTTATGTCAAACAGAAACTATTGTTTGATGATTTGATTAAACGTGTATGATTCGTAGTGGGTGTTAAGTTACCATATCATCTCAAAAGTTGAACCATTTCTTTGATTTGGTTGGTTGTTGGTTGTGTCAATAGAACAATGGTTAACACTTTTTTAATTAACTAATTAACATCACCTCCAGCACCTGCCACTCCTCATCTTTCACAAGCAACAACTGCCAGCCCTAAGATATAAGTATCAGTTCCTAAAAATAGTTATTTTGATTTTTTTTTATACGATAAGAAATTTTAATTGTTCAAATTTCAAATTTCAAATAAATTTAGAGACATTCCCTTACATTTTTTTACATTTACTTACATATTAACACCAGCTAAATTTTAGAAAGAGATAACAGTTTTTTTACCAG
Source organism: Ruyongia namnaoensis (assembly GCA_030563805.1). Lineage (NCBI taxonomy): Eukaryota > Fungi > Ascomycota > Saccharomycetes > Phaffomycetales > Wickerhamomycetaceae > Ruyongia > Ruyongia namnaoensis. The sequence goes on from JAJMKA010000109.1 coordinate 6,043, forward strand.
TTTTTCCAGATTTATCCAAGTAAATAACACTTTAATTGTAATAAGTAATAAGCTTAAAAAAATTAACAGTTTTTTGCTAGAGAGAGAATTCCATACAAAATGTCAAAACTCTGCCTACGATATCCCTGGGTGACCCCCTGGCTCCAGCTGGGACTCTGCCTAGCATGGGAAACGGAATAGGCAGAGTTCATATCTTTTTAGGCTGAATTTAACTGATGAAATTTATCGCTTTAATTTCTTAATTATTCACTGTTTATTAAAAAATTAATAGAATTTATTACATAACTAAAAAAATTAGAAAAAAAATAAACATGCTATTAACCATCACGATACCCCAGCTAATTATAGAGTTGATGCTGGTGATGAGCTGGTGATAGATCAAGAATCAAATCAAAATCAATTGTTAAATTAGCAAGCAATTTGATAACACTATAAAAATTTATCCATCAATTAATTTTTTTCTCTTTGTTTAAATTTTAAATAACCAGCAGAGAATTGTCTCTTGTTTTTTTTTTAGGCTAGTAAATTTTATTTTTATATCCTTCTGTTTATTTTTTAGTTTTTGCCAGATTGGCGAATAGTGACTGAACAAAGTTACCTAAAAGGAAAGTGGTTATGCGCAAAGAACGATCAAAATATGTTGGATTGTCTATAACTTTTACTTTGTTGCTTTGTTTACATTACGCAAAACTGCCAATTCCGGCATTTGCTAGTGCACCATTGCGGAATCAACTTTCGAAAAAGAAATTTTCATGACAAATCATCTGTTTCAAACAGAAATCAAAAATTTCTTCCTTTTAGATCTTGAAATCTCTACCTAGAAAATCTCTGCCTACAGCCTAAAACTTGATCTTGTCTCTGCCTAAAAAAATTAACACTTCCCTAATCCCTTTGTTTCTCTCCCCACCGCCGCCCAAGATGAAATAGGCTTTGATTTCAAATTCCAAGCTCAAGTTTACATATTCTGTCCAGCCGGAGAAACGAGTTTATAGAGTTAACTAATAACTGGTAATGATAATTGGTCAATTGGCCATTCTTTAATTTTTTAAGATCGTGTAAGTGGTTTGGCTTAGGGTTTTGGCTGTTTTAGCTAATCTATTAGTCGAGGATCTAGCAAATCAAAACAAGTACTAAACATAAGTTGTTGATAATTTCTTAAATTTTGTGATAAGTCGTGTAGTGTTGTTTTTTGATCTTCAACTCTAGAAAGTAGGAATTTTTTGTTAGTATGAGAAAAAAAAGAAATAAAAACACGCTACACGAAAAAAAAAATACACCAAAAAATAAAGTCCTGCACAATGTGCCAAAAGCAAGAATTTGTTTCCTAAAGCGGCAACTTCTCTTGATCTCATGGCCGCAACGGGAAGGAGAACGTGCCCAAAGCGGAAAGTGAACTCACCCCCTCGCGCACCTATATGCACAACACTTGGTCCGTCATCTGTGGCTTGCTGTAAACTTGTCGCTGGCTTTAGATGCAGCTATATGCAAGAATTTAATCTGTGAAATATTCTTCTTTTTTTTTTTTGAAATCTACTAATCCAGCAAATAAATTTCTATAAATACTAGAATAATTCTTCTTATTTTTTTACTAATTTTATATCTCTTCTTTTTACTATCTACAAAACAATTTATATTCATACCAACCAAGATGGTTTCATTCGTTAAATCAACCGCTTTAGCTGGTTTATTAGCTGTTGCTTCAGCTCAATATTCAAACTCTTCAGCTCCAATCTCAAGTTCAAGTTCTTCAGAACCATTCATTTACTCTTCTTCATCATCTACTCCAGTTGCTACTCCATACATGACTGGTTACTTATCAGATGGTCAACCACATTTCGATATCTACGTTCCAGGTGTTTACACTCCATGGACTGAAGTTGATGTTGCTGGTGAAGCTGGTTCAAACTATGTTTTCACTAACATTGAAGTCTCTGTTGATGGTGCTTCTGTTGACGGTACCGTTGATTTCACCTCATCTGAATACACTGCTTCTTATGACCAAACCATTGATGAATCATCATGGTTAGTTTTCTCCATTGATACTCAAGCTACTGGTGAAGCTCCATACGGTGCTGGTGCCTCTTTATCTATTACCCAACCAGATGGTAAGAAGTTAATCAAGAGATTAGTATTATCATTCGATTTAACATCAAACACTATTACTGAAGATGCTTCATCAATCTCATCTACTTCATCATCTGCTGGTTCATCATCTGCTCCAGTTACTTCAGAATCATCATCATCATCAGAAGTTCCAGTTACTACTTCAACTGAAACTGATAATGAACAATCAACCACTGTTGTTACTATTACTTCATGTTCAGATGATGCTTGTTCAACCACTGATGTTACTACCGGTGTCACTGTTGTTACCACCACTTTATCTGGTGAAGTCACTGAATACACCACTTACTGTCCATTAACTGGTTCAACTTCAACTACTACTGAAGATGATCAATCAACCACCGTTGTTACCATCACTTCATGTTCAAATGATGCTTGTTCATCATCAGCTGTTACCACTGGTGTCACTGTTATTACCACCACTGAATCAGGTGTCGTTACTGAATACACTACTTACTGTCCATTAACTGGTACTACTGAAACTTCAGCTGGTGTTACTACTTACACTACTTCATCAGAATCAACTGTTACTGAAGAATCAACCACTTACACTACTACTGAGGTTACCACTGTTACCTCATCAGGTTCAACTGAAGAATCAACTGGTGCTACTGAATCAACTGAAGCTACTACTGAAAAATCAGGTGAAGCTACTACTTACACCACTTCATCAGAATCAACTGTTACTGAAGAATCAACTACCTACACTACTACTGAAGTTACCACTGTTACTTCATCAGGTTCAACTGAAGAATCAACTGGTGCTACTGAATCAACTGAAGGTACTACTGAAACCTCAGGTGAAGCTACTACTTACACTTCAACTTCAGAATCTGCTGTTACTGAAGACAACACTACTTACACTACTCAAGTTGTTACCACTGTTACTTCATCAGGTTCATCAGCTGCTACTACCTCAACTGAAGCTGAAGAAGAAGAATCAACCACTTACACTTCCTCAGTTGCTACCACTGTTTCAAATGAATCAACTACTTACACTTCATCAGTTGCTACCACTGTTACTGAAGCTGTTTCATCATCAACTGAAGCTGGTTCAGGTACTACCGCTGGTGTCTCTGAATACACTGGTGCTGCTGCCAACGTTAAGGCTGGTATGACCTTTGCCTTTGGTTCCTTATTATACTTCTTATTATAATAAGTTTGACTCCCATTGGTTTTTAATTTTGGTTCTAACAATATTTTAAACTTTTAAAAAAATTATTTCTTAATTTCATTATTATCTTTTTTATTTGACTTTCTATTTACTAAGAGATTATCAATTCTTCTGATTTTCTTTATTATTTCTTTTTGAATGAACTCAATACTTCAGAGTTTTCATTTTTTTGAATTCACTATTTTTTTGATACAGACTTTCCTGTTTTTTAAAGTGAAATTCTAAATTGACTTTATGGGTCATGTTATTTATATTAAAGCTGAATTTATTGGTAGTTTTTCTTTCAATGGTTGAAAGATACTTCTTACTGCTTCTCAAAAATAAAGCTTGTTGCCTTTTTGTTCTTTATATGATTGGGGTTTTCAATCATTGTGTTATTAATTACTATTAATTGTTTTTTACATTTTATTGCTGTGGGTTTTTTACAAATATTTTGTTTCGTTTGTCATGTTTTTTTTATTGCATATATTATTAATAATATTGGGTAATATAGAGGGTATTAAGATTTTTTAATTACCAAACTCTCCATTTTCTTTTGTCTTTTGTTTTTAAACTAATGTTGTTTATTACAAAAAAGGTTTTTTTTTGAACTTTTTTTTTTTGGATTTTAAATTAATGATTAATTCTTCATTTTAGGGATAAATTAATAAGAAACTTCTTTTATTATAATGTTATACCCCTTATACAGATTTTCTATTTAAACTATAATATAAAGCTTAATGATTAATATAAAAAACTTTAGTAGATCTTTAAATTTTCTTAACGCGATTTTTTGGTGATGATATTTTTTTTTGATGTAAAATAACCTCCTTAAACTACTCCTTTGAAGATAAATATTAATGAAAGGGGGTTTGTATAGTTTTAAAGTTAGTTAATTAGACCTATTCAGTCAATGATTCACTATTGTTGAAGGAACAGAGGATCAGGTACATTCTTTAATTCTTTTCTTTAGTCTTTAGTTCTGTTGTTTTTCTATGTAGTTTTTTATGTAAGGAGAGGATATAAGAACATAAGAACTACTGTTATACTGAATTTAAGAAGAGAAGGATTAGAGAGAAACAGAGGCTAATTGACAGGCTAGAAGTGGATGGATTGAATGATGGGTGTTTAAATTGAGTTTAGATGGTTATGAAGTTATGAATTGTGTTAAGTGGTAAAATAAAAGTGTTAATGCGTTAATGGTTAATGGGTTAAAATAGGTTGAAAATCGTAAGTTTAAAATAGATGATTGACGAACTTCTGAGTTTATAGTAGGTGTGATCATGTGTATTGTGTAGTAGCAACAGGACAACAGCAACATGATAGTAGCATTCAGTTGTAGCAATTATAGTTGTAGTTTGTAGTTGTAGAGATAGTTTAAGGATAAGGTTTAGTAATGGTCTAACACAATTCATAATTACAGCAGTAAAGATTTAAAGATAAAAGCTAGTTTTTCTCACTATTGATTAACATTGAACATTAGTACTTGTATAGTTGTAATGTTGTATGACAAGATGTTTGCAAATATAAAGGACATGATTGGTTAAAACCTACTCAACATTAAACTCTTTAATATTAGTATAGTAGTATAGTAGTAAATAACCTTAAATCTAATATGAATCAATCATACTTTAAGAATTGAGCTTTATATTCATATTTAGAGTTTACAGGTCCCTGAATATTTGACAAATCAAGATTTAATTATATATTCTATATTACAATTCATTATTTAATTCTTTATTCAATAAATCAACAAAGAAATAAAGAACTGATATTCCCTTATTTGAACTTTGTTTTAATCCTCTTCTTGCAATAATTTCATCATGAGCATTTAAAACATTAACAAATATTGGAAATTTAAACCAATTTAATGAATTTAATTGATTCATTATAAATTTTCTATCATTATTAAAATTTAATGATTTAGTATTTTGGAAAATTAATGAATTTGATAAATTTGGATTAAAGAATTTTGATTTAATTATATTTGAATTTAATTCATCTTTTTGTTCTTCTTCAACTTTTAATTCATTGACAGATTTTGATTTACCTCTTCTTGTAACATCTTCATATTGTGTTAAATTTGCTAAATTACCTAAAGTTTCACCAAATAATTCACCAACTCTTTCCAATGTTGGAGAATGAACTTCATCATTATCAATAACACTATATCTATCATTACCTACAACAACTGATAAATCAAAACTATCAGAATCTTCTTCTTCACTATCTTCATCACTATTATGTGCTTCAATAATATCAACAGTATTTGAATTAATAATTGAATCTAAATTTCTTTCAATATTCTCTTGATGTTCAACATTTGAAGATAATTGATTATTAAAACTTAAAACTTTACTTAATTTATTAAAATGATCAATCTTTTTAAATTTTTTAACAATGAAAAAACTTATAATTGAAGAAATTATTGCAATTATTAAAATTATTGACATAATTAATGGGAAAATAAATGATAATAAAATTAATAAAATAATATAATTTAAATTATTTAAAATTATTTTAAATTTATCTTGTATTGTTACCTTTTTAAATTTTGATTTATTTAAATCAACAATTTGTGGTTTAATATTATTTTTATAACTTTTTAAAATTTTTTCTTTATTAGTAATTTCATTATTATCATTACCATTATCATCTAAAAAATTTAAATCTAATTCATTCCAATATTGATCAAATGGATTTTTATCAATTATAAAACTTGTATAAAAATCAACTGCTATATCATGACGAATATTAGCAAATAAAATTCTTTTTTTAAATAATTTTAAACCTTTTAAATATTCATCTTTTGCAAGTTTAACTAAAATTTTATTAGAATCAGTTATAAATAATTCACTACCAACTGAACCTAATAAAGTTGAACCTAAAAATTGGAAAATTCTATACCTCTTTTTCCAATATCTAACACCAATATGTGGTGATGCAAAAGTTGTAAATATAATTGGTTCAACTTTTGTAAAAAAATTTAATTTATATAATTCACCAATAATATATCTTGTAACTAATCCACCTAATGAATAACCAATAAAACTAATTTTAATAATTTTAATATTTTCCTCTTCATTCAATCTCTTTCTCTCTAACAAAATTTCCATCAACATTCTATGACCAATAACTTCAATACCATCAAGAGTCTTAAATAATGAAGATGTGGTTGGTTTTAAAGTATGAATTGATTCCTCTGTTTTGACATTTTGTATTATCAATTCCTCAATTGAACTTAGATGTGAAGCACCACCAAAGATACCATGGATCAATACAAATAGGTGACCTTTAGTCTTTTCAATGGACATATCTTATTCTTAACCAAATTAACTAATCAACCGTCACAACTCACAATGGAGAGTAATTGTCAAAAACTGTGGATGATTTAAAAAGTAAAAGAAGCAGGATAAACTTTATTTCAATATTTAATTATTATTTATATTCTTTGATTTGAAAACTTTTTCAAACTAATTTAGTTATATCTTCATTAAACTAGTAGTTTAGTAGATAATTAACTAGCGCTATTGATCTTAAACCCAGACACCTATTTAAGTGAGTGTGTTTAAGTGGATATGTAATTGAGCTGTAGAAGACTGATGGGTATAGATATTTGATGTAAACCAGTCATAAATACTTCGACTTTCCATCTTTTAAAAACAACCTTTTCTACTTTTTTTAGTTGAATTAAATTTTAAAACGTTTATACTATTATTGCTTAAGAAAAGTCACGTGATTTTTGAAAAATTTATATAGAGTTACTACTCTAGTAGATATTAATATAAATAAATATATATTATCAATTCAACTCTTTATTCAACAATTCAACAAAGAAATAAAGAACTGAAACTCCTTTATTTGAACCTCTTTCAAGACCTCTTCTTACAATAATACCATCATGAGCATTCAAAACATCAACAAATATTGGAAATTTAAACCAATCTAATTCATTTAATTTATTCATTATAAATTTTCTATCATTATTAAAATTAAAACTTTTGGTATTTTGGAAAATTAATGAATTTGATAAATCTGGATTAAGAAAATTTAAATCTAAAAGTTTATAAAATTCATCAATTTTGGAGTCAATTATTGTTATGGTTTCTTTATTTGTACTTGTAGCTGTATTACTGACAGTTTCTTCAGTTTTAATACTATTTCCATCATATTCTGGAAGATTAGCTAAATCACCTAATGTTCTTTCAACAACTTCTTCAACATCTTCTTCTAATTTATCAATAGGTTCTCTATAATCAGATAAATAAGGGTCTTCATCATCAACGGTATTACTTGTAATTGGTGATAAATCATAACCTGTAAGTTTCTTTAATGTATCATGATCAGGTTTTTTAAAATTTTTAACAATAAAATAACTAATAATTGAAGAAATTGAAGTAATTATAATTAAAATTGATATCCAAATTGGGAATATAAATGATAATAAAAATAAAATTGAAAAATATTTAAATTTATTAAATAATTTTTTAATTTTAAACATTGTTGTAATTTTTTGGAAATTTGATTTATTTAAATCAACAATTTTTGGTTTTATATTTAAATTTGAATCAATTTTATAACTTGATAAATCATCATCATAAAATTTTAAATCTAATTCATCCCAATGTTGATCAAAAGGATTTTTATCAGTTATAAAACTTGTATAAAAATTAACAGATCTATCATGACGAATATTTGCAAATAAAAATCGTTTTTTAAATAATTTTAAACCTTCAAAATATTCATTTTCAGAAATCATAACTAATAATTTTGCTTTATCTAAAATAAATAATTCTTTACCAACTGAACCTAATAAATTTGAACCTAAAAATTGTAAAAATTTATACCTTCTTTGCCAAAATTGAACACCAATATGTGGTGATGCAAAAGTTGTAAATATAATTGGTTTAACTCTTTTAAAGAATTTTAATTTATATAATTCACCAATAATATATCTAGCTATTAACCCACCTAATGAATAACCAATAAAACTAATTTTGGTAATCTTGATATCATCATCTTCCAACAATCTTTGTATTTCCAATAATATTTCAATCAACATTCTATGACCAATGATTTCAATTCCATCTAAAGTTTTAAAGAATGATGATGATTTTGGTTTTAAAGTATGAATTGATTCTTTATTAGATTTAACATTCTTGATTATAAGTTTCTCCAATGGACTTAGATGAGAAGCACCACCAAATAGACCATGGATCAACACTATGAGATGACCCTCTGAACCCATTACCTTATTTTATTTGTGTTGTGTATTTTATCTTTTGTTGCTTTTGTAGTTTTGTTTATTTGCCACTGAATTTTTTCTCTTATTGTTATTTTTACCAGTATCATTACCTTTCTTAAGAATACAAGGACCACCACCAACAAACTGGTTATTCATCTCTCTGAAGCAACGTAGATAGTCGTTTGGGTCCTGGAATTCAACAAATCCAAAACCTTTATGAGCTCCAGTTTTATCCAAAGGTAATTTGACTTCTGTAGGATTATATTGACCAAATGAGGTCTTCATAACGTCTAAATTGACAGACTGTGATAAATTACCAACAAATAGAACAAACTTTTTACTGTTGTTGGTAGTATTGGTGTTATTGCCATCATTACCACTCTTGTTATTTGAATTAGATGAATTACCTTGACTCTTTGAAGCATTTTCTTTATTTATGTTCAATCTTGTTACTAACTTAGCCTTTGCCTGTTCAGACAGTAAAAATCTTTCAGGACGAGCACCACTGGCCTGTCTTCTATCAGATGACTTTGTAACTCTATTACTACTGGACATCTTTAAGTATTTCCTCTATATACAACTATCAAAACTCTTTTCTTCAACTTTTATAAAATTTCAATTTCAATTTCTTCTGGAAAATTTTTTTTACTTCGCGTTTGTTTTTTTTAAAATTTATTTACACCAAAAATCTTTTTATCTTTTAATTATATAACAAAATCTTTTAAAAACAGTTCAATAAGTGTGTTAAGATGGTGTATTCAGACTCAAACGATGATGGTCCTCCAGTGATACAAGTTTTGGACTCTTCTCCTGAAAAACCGCCTGCTTCTAGCTCTCCAGCGCGCTCTGGTAGTTATAATCATCAAAAACTGTTTGGTAACGTTAAACCAAAACAAGTTGGTTCAGATTTACGTGAAAAGTTCTCATTCAATGGTAAAAGTTTGTTAGGTGGTGCTACTTCAACCTCTAGTTCTTCTCTAGGGAAAACCAAGTTGGAAAGAGATTTAGAGATCTTGTCAAATCTTTTTAAAACTGTTAATCCAAATCTTATAAAAGCAATCTATAAATCTAAAGGTTCTAATGATTTAAAAGAGACCAAAATACTGTTGATGGATCTAGTAGAGAGAAGAAAACAATCTGCTGCAATGGCTGCTGCTGCTGAAGCCAAAAAGGAGACAAAACCTCCTGTTTCTTCAACTTTCAATCTTTTAAGAGCTTCATTATCGCCATCAACATCTCCTATAAAATCAAAAGTTAATAACAATCATATTGAAATAATATCTTCTGCTGAAACTTCTCCAACAAAACTTCAATCTTCAAAAGTTGTTATTGAAAAGAATAAATCAAAATCTATTGCTGAAAAATATAGTGCTTATAAAGGTAGAGATACTTCACCATCACCTGCAACTATTCAACCTCAACAAAAGAAGAGACGTTTAGTTAGAGGATCTAAAGGTAGTACTCCAATAAATCTTGATGAATATGAAGAAGATGATAGTGAAGTTAAAATTACTGGTTCAAGTAAATCTAAAGCTACAGTTGTTAGTATTATTAGTGATGATGAACATGAAGAAATTTTAAAAGATGAATATTCTGATGATGGTTCAGATGTTGAAGAAGATGAATCACAAGATAAAATTGATAGTATAAATGAAAAATTTGAAAGAAAAGTTTTAGAATTTTTAAATTCTGCAACTGATAAAGATATTGCTGATATTAGTGGTTGTACTTTTGAAAAAGCTAAAAAAATTGTTGAAGAAAGACCATTTAATTCAATTCCTCATTTTGAAAGTTTAAACTTTGATGAAAATGCATCATCAACTAATAACAAGAGAAAGAGAAAAACTGATGGTGAATTAATTAGTTCAAAGACAAATATGATTTTAAGAGGTTATGAAGCTGTTGAAAATTTAGTTAAAAAATGTAATAAATATAGTGAATTAATAGCTGAAGAAATTAATAAATGGGGTGTTAAAGTTCAAGGTATTGATAATGAATTAGAAATTGTTGATATTGATGAAGAACAAGAAGATATTGATGAAGATTCAATTACAACAACTTCAAAAAGAAATAAAAATTCAACTTATTTTAAAGATCCACCAAAATTATTAGCTGAAGGTATTGAATTAAAAAATTATCAACAAGTTGGTTTAAATTGGTTATATTTATTATATAAAAATAAATTAAGTTGTATTTTAGCTGATGAAATGGGTTTAGGTAAAACTTGTCAAGTTATTTCATTTTTAACTTATTTAAAACAATTAAATATTAATCAAGGTCCTCATTTAATTGTTGTTCCATCTTCAACTTTAGAAAATTGGTTAAGAGAATTTCAAAAATTTTCACCTTCACTTAATGTTGAACCTTATTATGGTTCACAACAAGAAAGAGCAAAATTAAGAAGAGTTATAACAAAAAGATTTGATGAAATTGATGTTTTAGTAACTACTTATTCAGTTGCAACTGGTACTGAAGATGATAGAAAATTTTTAAAACATTCTGGATTTAATGTTGTTGTATTTGATGAAGGTCATATGTTAAAAAATAGTAATAGTGATAGATTTATTAAATTAATGAAATTAAGAGCAAAATTTAGAATTTTGTTAACTGGTACACCATTACAAAATAATTTAAGAGAATTAATGTCATTATTAGAATTTATTTTACCTGATATTTTTGTTTCAAAAAAAGATGACTTAAGATATATTTTTAATCAAAAAGCTAGAACATTTGATAAAGATAGTCATCAACATAATCCTTTATTATCTGAACGTGCAATTTCAAAAGCTAAAAAAATGATGGCACCATTTGTTTTAAGAAGAAAGAAGGATCAAGTTTTACAACATTTACCACCAAAGAATAATAAAAATGAATATTGTACAATGACATCAAGACAATTAAAAGTTTATAAAAGAGTTTTAAATGAATCAATTGAAGCTAAAAAGAATAAAGAAAATAAAAAATTAACAAATGTTTTAATGACACTTAGAAAGGCAGCAATTCATCCATTATTATTTAGAGATATTTATACAGATGATTTATTACATAAAATGAGTAAAGAAATTATGAAAGAACCAATTTATAGAGATGCTAATCAACAATATATTTTTGAAGATATGGAAGTTATGACAGATATTGAATTAAATGAATTATGTGAAAAATTTCCAAATTCAATGACACCATATCAATTAACAAATAAAGAATTTATGAATTCTGGTAAAATTGAAATATTAGAAAAAATTTTAGATAATATTATTAATGTTAAAAATGAAAAAGTTTTAATTTTTTCATTATTTACACAAGTTTTAGATATTTTAGAAAGAGTTTTATCAGAATTATCAATTAAATTTTTAAGATTAGATGGTTCAACACAAGTTGATATTAGACAAGATATAATTGATAAATTTTATGATGAAGAAGATATTCCAGTATTTTTATTATCAACAAAAGCTGGTGGTTTTGGTATTAATTTAGTTTGTGCTAATAATGTTATTATTTTTGATCAAAGTTTTAATCCACATGATGATAAACAAGCAGAGGATAGAGCTCATAGAGTTGGTCAAACTAAACCTGTTGAAGTTATTAGATTAGTTACAAAGAATACAATTGAAGAGAATATGTTATTATTAGCTCAGAATAAATTAGAATTAGATCAAAGTATTAGTGGAGAACAAATTGAGAGTAAAGCAGTTTCATATATTGAACAAATGATGTTTGATGATGAAGAAAAGATTCATGAACAAGTTGAAGAATTAGATAGAGAAGAGTTAAGTTTAGGATCCACAGTTAGTACTGAACCTACAATTAAAACTGATACTAAAGCTACAACAACAAAAATCACCACCACCAAAACTAAACCAAAGAACATCAAAACCAAACCAAAGACCAAATCAATTGTTGATGAATTGAAAAAGCCACACCTTGAAGAGAAGGCTGAAGAAATCATTGACAACGAAATTATAGAGATAGATTAAACACAAAACGTTTGCCAATGTCTTCTAATACACAATCCATCATTCTACAACCAAAACAAACAACACCAACTTCACCAGCAGCACCAGAAGCAACTGTTTTTTCCAATGTTTTTAACGTAGATTTTTCGAAAAATTACCCAAAAAAGTAAAAAAAAATTTGTCAGCAAAAAAAAAAAAAAAAAGTCGATTTGGACTCTTTTTTCTGAAAAAACTGATAAAATACTTGTTGATTTTTCTAATTTGAATCTTGTTTTTGTGGGAACTTTGAGTATCTTCTTGTATCAACCTCTCTTTCAACATTAGAATCTACTGGTGATCTGTCTACGTCTCTGCCCTCAGTTTGTTGGAGTTTTTAGTCGGAGTCAATTGCTTGGAAAGTGAGTAATAAGTTAATAAAATAGGGACCAATTATAAGTTTTAGGGAAATATCTTTCTTTATATTTGATAAAAGGTTTAGATCTATATTTTGAATATTTTGATCTCTCTATTTGATTTAAATTATTGAATTTTCATAGAATCTACTCGTTTTATTTGTGCTTTTAAAATCATTTATTAGTCAACCATTCTTATCAGTTAACCACACAATAATAACAGATGGGTCTATTATCATTAGGAACTCCATTACCATGGGAGAAATCATCACAATATAACGATCATATTCGTTCAAATGGGTTAGAACAACTTCGTAAGATGTTTGATGCAGCTTATCTTCGAGAAAATGATCCATATCTATGGGGTGATGAAGTTGAATATATGTTGGTTCAATTCAATAAAGATCAACATACTGCTAAGTTAAACATTGATAAAGATTATATCTTGAATGATTTAAACACTGATGGTGAAGAATTATATAAACGTTGTCTTGATTCAGATGTTAATTTTCATCCAGAATATGGTAGATTTATGTTGGAAGCAACTCCATTAGCACCTTATAATGGTGAAAATTTAAAAGATTATTTATACGTTGAAAAAAATATGGATATTAGAAGAAAAATTGCAATTGAAGCTATTAATAATGAAGAAATTAAACCTTTAACAATAACTTCTTATCCATTATTAGGTATTAATGATTTTACAGAACCTTCTTCAAAACCAAATGGTGAAGCTTCAAGATCAATGTTTTTACCAGATGAAATCATTAATAGACACGTTAGATTCCCAACTTTAACTGCAAATATTAGAAAAAGAAGAGGTGAAAAAGTTGCTATAAATATTCCTTTTTATCAAGATTTAAAAACTCCAAAATTTGATGATACAATTCCATTTGATAGAAATTTATTCCCAGAAGATGAAGAAGCTATATTAGGTGCTGCATTACCTGGTCATATCTATATGGATTCTATGGGTTTTGGTATGGGTAATTCATGTTTACAAGTTACTGTTCAAGCACCAGATTTAACAAAATCAAGATATCTTTATGATTCTTGGGCAAATTTTACTTCAATATTTTTAAGTTTAACAGCTGCTGCTCCAATCTTTAAAGGTTTTTTAGCTGATCAAGATGTTAGATGGAACGTTATTAGTGGTGCTGTTGATGATAGAACTCCATTTGAAAGAAATGTCGCTCCATTAAGAAAAGAAGCTAATGGATTTGGTGGAATTGTAAATCCTTCAAAAGCTCAAAAAATACCCAAATCAAGATATGATTATATTGATTTATATTTAGGTGCTAATAAATTTTTTAAAGAAGAATTAAATGATACAAATCCTCCAATAAATCAAGAAATTTATGATTTATTATTAAAAGATTCACATTTTGATAAAGAATTAGCAAGACATTTTGCTCATTTATATATTAGAGATCCAATAGTAATTTTCCAAGAACGTATTAATCAAAATAATGATGTTGAAACTGATCATTTTGAAAACATTCAATCAACTAATTGGCAAACTTTAAGATTTAAACCACCAACTCAAGCAGCTATTCCAAGTAATAATAAAACTCCTGGTTGGAGAGTTGAATTTAGACCAATGGAAATTCAAATTACAGATTTTGAAAATGCTGCTTATTCAATATTTATTGCATTATTAGGTCAATTTATTTTAGATAATTCAAATGATTTAAATTTTTATATTCCAATGTCAAAAGTTGAAAAAAATATGGATATTGCTCATAAAAGAGATTCAGTTTTAAATGATAAATTTTCTTTTAAAAAAGATATTTATTCATCAACAGATTATTCAATTGTTGAATTAACAGTTAATGATATTATTAATGGTTGTTCAACTTTTGAAGGTTTAATTCCATTAATTAAAAAACATATCTTAAAGAAATATAATGTTAATATTGATGAAGAAATTAAAAAGGAAGATAATTCAAATAATGAATTTATTAGAATATATTATTATTTACTTTTGATTAGTAAAAGAGCAAATGGTGAAATTCAAACTGCTGCTAAATATATTAGAAATTTTGTTACAAAACATTCAGAATATAAACAAGATTCAAAAATAAATTCAATTATAAATTATGATTTATTATTAAAAGTTAATAGAATAACTAATTATGATAATAGTAATAATGAAATTATTGAATTCTTTGGTGAAGAAATTGGTCATTATTTAATTAAATCTAATAATCTTTAGATTTTAAAGTTCTTCACTTCTGCATTTTGTCCTTTTTTCATTTCATCATTTATATATTGTTTTCTAGTTAATTGCTGTTCTTTCTTTTTTTTGTTAATTGATTTTCTAATTTCAATTCTTTTTATAATGGTGTTGTGTACTGTTTTTCTAATTATTATTTATAGAGCATTATATTATAATTTCCAAATCCCTCCAAAATTATTCAAATCATTAATATTAAATTTAAACAATATAAAAATAAAAATTATTACATTATCTTATTATATAAATTAAAATAGAACTAGAATATTTAGATCTACTTACTAATTATTACATTATTACATTATTATTATTATTAAAGACTACATTTGAAATTGTAAAAACACTTTTTAGTTATAAATAAAGGATAAATTCCGTTGAGGAATTCCTTGAACTTCTAATAGTATGTATTATATTTATCATTATTTATCTTTTTTAATATGGATTCCTTTTTTTTTTAAATAAAATGATTTAATTAATAAGATAAAATAAATGATATTTAAACCCTTTCTAACCCCAAAAAAATTAAAGCAAAACAAAATAAAGCATAAAGATATAAAAAGTAAATTAATAAATGAATTAAAGAAAAAAAAAATTTAAAAGAAAAAAATACCTAGATAAATAAACAAAAAGATTGAAATTTATTAGAAAAATATATTATAATTAATTGATTTGTAAATGCAGTTGATGCAGAAACGTGAAGTCATTAAAATGGAAGTTAAAAAGTGGAAAATGAAAAAACCTCTTAATATCTGTAGTGATCAGCTTTGAATGGACCTTCAACTGGGATACCTAAGTAATCAGATTGGACCTTAGTTAAGGTGGTTAATTTAACACCTAAGTGACCTAAGTGGAATCTAGCAACGGCTTCATCTAAAACCTTTGGTAAAACGTAAACTTGACCCTTTTGTAAATCACCAGTCTTTGAGAATTCAACATTCTTAGCATTGAATTCAGCATCACCAGCCTTGAATAAAGCAATTTGAGCTAAAACTTGGTTAGAGAATGAACAAGACATAACGAATGAAGAGTGACCAGTAGCACAACCTAAGTTAACTAATCTACCTTCAGCTAATAAGATGATATGACGACCATTCTTTAATAAATAACGATCAACTTGTGGTTTAATGTTAACAACACCAGCAGCATTTTCCTTTAAGGCAGCAACATCAATTTCAATATCGAAATGACCAATGTTAGAAACAATAGCATCTTCTGGCATTTGTTCGAAATGTTTCATGGTAATAATATCTCTACAACCAGTAGTTGTAACGAAAACTTGACCAATTGAAGCAACTTCATCTAATGGAGCAACTTGGTAACCTTCAACAGCGGCTTGTAAAGCGTTAATTGGATCAATTTCAGAGACAATGACTCTAGCACCCATACCTCTTAAGGCCATGGCACAACCTTTACCAACATCACCGAAACCAGCAACAACAGCAACTTTACCAGCTAACATAACATCAGTAGCACGCTTAATACCATCAATTAAAGATTCTCTACAACCGTATAAGTTATCGAATTTTGATTTGGTAACAGAATCGTTAACGTTAATGGCTGGAACCTTTAATTTACCATCTCTAACCATATGGTATAAATGATGAACACCAGTAGTAGTTTCTTCAGATAAACCATAACAATCTTCTAACATTTCTGGGTATTTTTCATGAACTAAAGAAGTTAAATCACCACCATCATCTAAGATTAAGTTTAATTTCTTACCATCTTTGAAGGCGAATAATTGTTGTTCAATACACCATAAATATTCTTCTTCAGTTTCACCTTTCCAAGCAAAGACTGGAACACCAGCAGCAGCAATGGCAGCAGCAGCATGATCTTGAGTGGAGAAAATGTTACATGATGACCAGGTAACTTCAGCACCTAAAGCAACTAAGGTTTCAATTAAAACAGCAGTTTGAATGGTCATATGTAAACAACCAGCAATTCTAGCACCTTTTAATGGTTGTTGTTCACCATATTGTTTTCTGATTTCCATTAAACCTGGCATTTCATTTTCAGATAATTCAATTTCTTTTCTACCAAAGGCAGCAAGGGAGATATCCTTGACGTTGTATTTAACAGCTGGAGCAGACATTTTATGGATTTAATTGATATTTAAATAAAGATTTAAACTTGATTCTTCAAAATAAATAAATTAAGAGAAAAAGATTTTTGAATCTGAAAAAATTTTTATGAAGAAAAAAAAAAAAAAAAAAAAAAAAAAAAAAAAAA
>JAJMKA010000110.1:0-21263 GCA_030563805.1 Ruyongia namnaoensis
TATCTAAAGTTGTATAATCATTAAAGCAATAAAATGAAAATTTTGAACCATAATTAGAAAAATGATATGTTTTTGAATAAGGATAAAAATAAAATAATGGTGTAAATGATAGTGTTGTTAATTCATCAAATAATAAAAATATTCTCTTTGCTTTATAAACCTCTTGAACAATATCATCAGGTATAAAAATAATACTTTTGCAGATACTACAATAATATGAACCAAATGAAATAGATCTTGCAAGATCTAATCCCATTCTTGAAATGAATTCTTGAAGTGATTCTTTAAGACTATCTGATTCTTCTCTGCTTGACATATCAAAATCAATAAGGCACTCCTTGGGTATTGTTTTTAAAACCTCTTTAATTCTAAAGCGCATTGATATATTATCATCTGATGGTTCTTTGTTCAACAAATTTTCAAAGTCATTATCTTTATAATTTAAATTAGCTTTAACTCCTGTACAATTAATAACTTTAATTGATTCACTATATAGTTGTAATGTCTTTGAAAACAATGGTGATATTTTAATAAGTTCAATCAAAATTGAAAGTGGTAAATATTCAAATATTCTAATTAAAATTTCACTTGGAAGTTTAAGCAATTTTTTAATCATTTTATCTTTGAACTTTGAATAGCTTTTAAATTATTTATTCTTTAATTTAATCTTTTGTTGACTTTTTAAATTATCTTTAATTATTGATTAAAAAATATTATGTTTGCTTCTCAGATTGTACTTACATTCACAGAGGGCACAGTAAATCTCTTAAGTACTAGAACGTCGTAAGTGAGATACGACTTTATAAGGTGTAGATATCTAGAGATTATACAGCTAACTAGTGAGTAGTAAATGTATATGATTAATGAAAGAAAGAATATATTAAAGTTGTTATATAAAGTGTAGGGATAATATATTTTTATAATAAGGAACTCGGTAGGGGAAACACAAATTCTTATCAGCACGTGACTTTTTTTGAAGAAAATCTTTTATAATTAAATTAAATGAATGTTTGTGTATTATTAATTATATTAACTTATTAACAAGAGTGGAATGAATTACTAACTATATATACTTGGCTTGTATTTGTTTATTTGTTTAATGATAAATCTTTCTTAATTTCTTTATCAGTTTCTTCTTCAATCATTTCCAAAATTTGTTCTTCTTGAACATTATCAACCTTTAACGATTTATTATTATCAGTATCTTTGACATCATCTTCATCTTGAGATTTCTTTTTCTCAGATGCTAATAATTTATTCAATTGTGAATCTTTCTTATTTCTTAATTCAGTATATGTACCAGTTTCAACTGCGTCACCTTCTTTATTTAGAACAATAATTCTTGTACTATGTTTAATGGTACTTACTCTATGTGCAATTGAAATTGTTGTAAATCCATTTTCACTTCTTTCTTTTAAGGTTTCTGCAATAACTTTTTCAGATTTAGTATCTAATGCTGATGTACTTTCATCCAATATTAAAATTGGTGGATTTAATAATAAAGCTCTAGCTAATGCAATTCTTTGTCTTTGACCACCAGATAATTGAGTACCTCTAGCACCAACAATTGTATTTAAACCATCTGGAAATTCATTAATAAAATTCATAACATTACTCTTCTTTAAAGCTTCATCTAATGATTCCTTGGAATAATTTTTAATACCATAAGTTACATTATCTAAAATACTACCAGCAAATAATGAAGGTTCTTGTTGAACAACACCAATCTTTTTTCTAAATTGTCTTAAATTAAAAGATTTTAAATCTTTATCATTAATTAAAATTTTACCAGAATCAACATCATAAAATCTTAATAATAATGATGTAACAGTTGATTTACCTGAACCACTTGGTCCAACTATACAAATATGTTCACCTGGTAATATTTTAAATGATAAATGTTGAAAAATTGTAATATTTGGTCTTGTTGGATAATTAAATTTAACATTTTGAAATTCAATAGTTGATTTTAAATCATTTAAAGTTGGTTTTATACCTAAAGTTGTTGGAATACTTGGTTTTCTATCAGTTAATTCAAAAATTCTTGCTGCTGCACCTGCACCTTTCATCAATTCACTATAGAAATTTGATAAACCAAACATTGAAGAACCAGTATAAACAGCATACATCATAAATGATGATAATTCACCAACAGTTAAAGAACCATCTCTAATCATTGAACTACCAATACCTAATAATGTAATTAATGCAATATTACCAATTAAACCTGTTGTACCAAAAAATGCACCTGATGTATAAGCTTCTTTAAAACCGACTTTAAAAACTTCTCTAACACTTTTAGAATAATTTGAAACTTCTTTAATTTCACCACCATAAGCTTGAATAGTTCTTGTTGAATTTAATTGTTCTTCAGCAACTTTTGTTAAATCACCAACAGATTTTTGTAATTGTCTTGAAAGATTTCTAATTCTTTTACCATAAACAAATGCCATTGCACCTAATGGAGGAGCTAATAATAACATGATTGCTGTTAATTTCCAACTAACAAAGGCCATCATTGTTATACCAACACCACCACTTAAAACAGCTCTTAAACCATCACTTATATTTTGAGTTACAGATTTTGAAACAATTGAAGCATCAGAACTTAATCTTGAAATTAAATCACCAACTCTATTATTATCTAAAAATGCAGAATCTTGTTCTAAACTTGATTTAAGAGTTTTTGTTCTTAATCTTGCAACTAATTTTTCACCAATAGTTTTTAAAATTGTAACTCTTGCAAAATTTGCAATTGCACCAATTAAAAATATACCTGAAATAGCTATATAGAAATTTGTTAATGATAACCCATAAATCTTAAGTTCTTCACCAGGAGAATGACCAGCATCCAAAAATTTCCCAATAACTAAAGGTATTAACATTGAAATTGCAGATGTTATACATAATAATATTAACGCTATTGTCATTAATTTGGTTTCAGGTTTCGCTAGTAAAAATAATCTTTTGATGTCACTAAAACCTGAAGCTTTTGAATCATGTGGAGATAGTTGAGATGAATTTGTTGTGGTGGTGGTGGTTTTACTTTCAGATTCTTTATCTGTCTTAACATTTTCAGGTGTTATTTTATTGGATGGGGATGTTGTTGAGTTTGATCTTATTTGTATTTGATTCAGTATTGAAACTGGGATTTTTCTATTTATGGTATTTATATTTGAATATTTCAAAAGAATGTTATGGTTATTTGATAATGAATTGTGATTATTTATGATATTACTTATAAATCTAATAGAACCGATCTTGTTATTAGTATTATTCAGTAACGGAATTTGTTGTCTAGAGGCACATTCTATAAACACAGATTTTCCAGATCTTAATGCAGAATGTATACCGGGTCTTAATAGTACCATTATTTCCAATAAATACTACTAATTTATGATTTCTTTAAAACAGTTTCGTTTGGATAAATAAATTTAAGGTTTCTGGTGTCACTTTTTTTTGATTTTTTGTTGTTGACATTTTCGCTCTTTAATTCTTTATTTTCATAGAAATCAACAATAAAATTAGGTGTATCTTCAAATATTTGAGATTAAATGTTCATCATAGTAAAGTAATAATGATAGTAATGTAATATATCTTGAAACCATAGCATTTTACTTAAGGAAACAAGTACAAATCATAGAATTTAATAATGGCTGGTAACCCTGTTTTGAATGCTGCCCTAACCAATTACTGAATGTTAATAAAAATTTAAAAGAAGAGCTCAAATCTAACAGAAGAGTTTAAAAAGTAATGGCAGCCTGATCCATAATGTCATCATCCTCTGTTGCATCTGCTGCTGCTAAAACAGCTTCCAGAATATATGGTCTGGGTTCAAGTCCCTCAGCTGTATATATAATGGGTGAATTAGCTAGACTGCCTTATCAACCAGAAGTTCCAAAAATTGTACTATTGCTAAAACACCATACTCAAATGACATCTTTTATTAATGACTATAGTTCTACTATCACTACACATACACCAACTGGTAAGAAAACTTCACAATTGATGTCATCATGTAACGCTCCTGTATATAACACTGGTGAATATGCAACTCTTGAAAATTTAATAATATCAAAGACTTTAAGATCAGAAAATATTCAAAATCAATATATAAAAGGTATAACAAATAATAGTTCAGTATTATTATTAAATGATGATTTAGAAGGTGTTAATCAGTTTAGAAGAAACTTGGATGGTATCTATAGAGGTAAATCACAAAAAAAACTTCAAAGAAAAACACGATTCCAAATTCAAGATGATGTGGAAAGAAATCCAACTATATATCAAACAATTAATACATTGAGAATTCAAGGTGTAAATGATGAACAAGTCTTTTCAGTCAATAGTCTTGATGATGGAATTCATGATTCAGGTGCATTAATAATAACAAGAGCACCAAAAAATATAAAAGATATTGAAGAATATAAATATTTACCAAAAGTTGAAGATTGTTCAATGCTAGATATGTTGACAGATGCAAAGAATCTAAATACTACACTAATACCATATTCCAGTTTTAAATTTTTACAATATGAAAGATTGTTAGTCAAAACTATAATAGGATCTTTAATCACCATTTATGATTGTTTTCCAAGTGAATTGTTGAGATTACATAACATAACATATATAGTAAACACAATGTTATCTGAACAAATAGAGATATTAAGAAATTATGATCCAATATTAAAAAACCTTGCAGAAATTAATATAGTGTTGAATAAAGATAGATTATCAGATGTTATATTCAAGGTATTACAAGCATGTGAAGAAGAAGATATACCACTAATAGAGAAAGGTTTAAATAATGATAGTTATCCAAGATATAGAGAACTTTACCATTCTATTGGTAGTATCTTTGATATTGGTGTTAAACAAAGAATTCAAATGCCACATACAAACTTTGTTATGGAATTAGTCCATGGTAAATTATCACTAAGAACTTATAGAAAGAAGAATGGGTTAGAATGATTTAAATGTCTTTTCAAAAACCTTATTTCACTTATAATGAATTTTCTACGAATTAAATATATGAATTAATAATAATTATAAACTTTATCAACTATGATGTCTTGTTCATTATATATTGATTGTAGTCATGTTACTCTAAAAATCTAAAATATATAGCTCTCTTAATTACTATAGTTTAAAAAATAGTTATTAATTAAGTCTAATCTATCTTGATAAACAGATATAATAGCTCTTTTCTTACCATTATCAATATCAGTCTTTAAATCATCAATTATTTCATTATAATTTTGAATTTTTTCTTCAAGAATTTTTTTAATTAATCTTTGTGATCTTCTTTTATAAAATTCACCATTTAAAATACCATTAATAAAACCATTTAATCTTCTATTGTTTTCATATCTTGTTGTCATTTGATTTTCAAGTGATACAGCTAATGCAATTTCTGTTCTAAAACTTAATCCTTGATTGTTTAAAGTATATGAATCATAATAAGCAATTTTTTTCAAAAAATTTATTTGATCTTCATTTAATAAATTTAAAATTGATTCACTTAAATCAAGATCATTCCAAACATTTGATATTAAAACTTCTTCATTTTCATTTGTAATTTCATCTTGATCTATATCAGGTTTAGAAATATAAAACCCATACTCACATAATAAGAAATCATTTGAATGAGGACCATAACTAAAGAACAATTCATCATCAGTTTTATATTTACAAGTCGTTATGACATTGAATCCAAATCTATCTATTTTTAAAGTACATTGAGTTTCCACACTATGATTGATGAAATCCAGAAATGGTGCCATCGTTATATTATCATCTGTTGTTTTTGATTCAGGTAATGTCATATAAAGACAACGTGAATTACAACAAATCCAACTTAATAAAAATTCTTCCTTTGATAATAATAAATCATCATTATTAATATTTAAATTTTCAGAATTAATTCTATTCAAAATCATTTTATTAACAGTTTCATAATCATTATTAAATTTATTAAACATTTTAATTGCATGTTTCTTTGTTGAAGTTGGTAAATATTCAAAAAGTTCAATATTTTCTTCATTATTATCTAAATTTAATTTCCAAGTCATTGGAACTAAATCAAATTCATTAAGTTCAGGTAAAACTTCAATGAAATGATACCAAAAAGAATTTGAACCTCTTTTCTTTTCATATGATAAATACATTGATATTAATTGAAATGATGTTAGTGGCAAAATATCCTTTAATTGAAATTTTTTATAAAGATCAGTTATTTCATCTTGAGGTGTCTTTGGTACTTTTATATGTCTATAATTCTCACCAAGATCTATATTATCATGAAAGGAAAAGATATGTGACACTATAGTTGTTGTATTCATAAGATATGAAGGTAAAATCTTTATAATGTTAATATTTGATTTGATGTCATCAACGGCATAAACACCTCTACCACTGATCTCAGAGTCCTTAATCTGTAGATTCTCAGTGATTGTTGATTTCCCTTGGATCAACCATTCCAATAAACACTGTACTCTTTCTTCGTACGGTCTTTTAATCGTTGTTATTGTCATTTGATCTGTTCTCTTTAAAGTTTTACTACTTGTACAAATGAGTAACATCAAAATTTTTACCTAAGAAAAAATTGTAAGAAGACCCCAGATCAGAAAATATTTACTATGGGAGTTTTAGAGCTTTCGTATTGAAAAATGTTATAGCTTTGGGGTGAATGAAGTTGTAGTATTAGAAAGATATATTCATTAGCAAATTCTACATTTCTCCTAGTAAATATCTTAATTATTCTTTATTCACCAATAATAAGTGGGCCTTAAAAGTGTTGAAAAATTAAAGAGTAGGAAATTTTTGGACCTAAACAAAACCACAATTAATTTATAAGTAAACTACAACACACAGTCAAAGATTATGAGAAACAGATTGAACAAGCCTATATTCACCTTCATACGATCAAACTCTTCTTCTCCAGCATCATCATGTGTAACCAAGTTTGCACCAAACAAACCATCAGCTAAAGTTGTTCGTCATTTAAAGTTCACGGTTCCATTGGATTATTCAAAAGGTGCAAAGATTCAAGATAGTTTTGTATCAGCATTTTTACAATTCAAGAAGATGGCTAGTACTATAGACAGAAAGCAAAAGGAATTGGTAGAAAAGAATCTTGTTGCAAACGATTATGAAATTGCTTTATTAGATCAAATTTTAAATATGAGACCATCTCCAACTATTTTATCATTTCAATTTAAACCAGTTATAACAGCAGGTAAGAGAGAAAAAAATAGGTTAAAACCGGAAGATATTGAAAGATTAAAATCTACTACAGGTTATGATTTTATTCAAACAGATCGTGGAGGAGAAATCACATTTCATAACATTGGACAATTAGTTGTTTATCCAATATTAGATTTAAAAGACTTTCAAAATTTAACAATAAGATGTTTTGTATCAACAATAGAAAAGGCTGTAATTTCAACATTAGAGAAATTCAATATTAAAGGTGCTCATACAACTGAAAATACTGGTGTATGGATAGATGATAATACTAAAATATCAAGTTTAGGTTTACAAGTTAAAAGATCAATTACATCACACGGTCTTTCAATTAATGTTTGTAATGAAATTCCACCAATCAATGAAGCAGGTTTTGTCTTCTGTGGATTAGAAGGTAAGACACAAACCAGTATAAAGGAATTAGGTAGTGATTGTTCAGTTGATGATGTTTCTACACAATTTGTTCGTGAACTTTGTAAGAAATTAGGTATTGAACAAATTGAAACTGTTGAGCTTGATGATCTTGAAGTTGACTAAAAGTCATATTTATTAATTATTAGTTATTTTATTTAATTAGACACGTTATAGAGTTAATTATAAATAAACAATTCTCTAACTACTTTAATAGTATTCACACAGTTAGTTCTCAGTTCTCATTGTAACTGTCATAAATAAAAAAAAAAAAAAAAAATCATTTCTAATCTTTTTGCCTAAACAACCAAAACAACTACTATACAACAACAACAACTATGAGCCAACCTCAGACAATACCTAGTATGAACCAGGAGCAATTCAAGCGGAAGAGAACGTCTAAGGCCTGTGACCACTGCAGATTCAGAAAGACCAAGTGTGACGGTCAGGCTCCCTGTGCACTTTGCGTAAAGAATAACTGGAGTTGTGAATACTCATTTGTGTCCAAGAGAATGAAGGCAAATATAGAAAAGAAAAATACACAGGTAAGTCAGAACCCAACTACAACATATGCTCCAGTTGCTAGTGATACCCCTCCACAGAATCCAGCTTCAATAAATGATAAAGATCGTGTGAATGATCGTTTGAATAGGGTAGAGGATTTATTAAATAAAGTATTAAATAAACTAAGCACATTAGATGAACAAACACATACCCAACAGAAGACCAATTCTAATGCTTCAGCACCATCAACAGAAACACAAGTTCAAACTTCAGTTGAAAGGTCAGGTTCAGGATCCAGAGGTGTAGCTTCAGATCATATGGTTTATGATCCTATCTCTTCCATGACTGATTATTCATCAGAGAACTCCCCTTCTCCATGTTCAAGCCAAAAGGAAGCAATGAATACAGGTTGTTTCTCAGCAACAGAATATTCAACAACAGGACCTCAGCCTCAAAAGTATTATGGTTCACAATCTCCATTCTCTATTTTAAGTTATGATGGTCTTTTTTGGTTAGTTAAAAGAACTGGTGATTTGACTTTACCAGCAAGATTTTCTGCTCTTCATGGAATTGCTAATCGTGCATTTTCAAGTATGATTAAAAGATGGACAAATCCTTTAGAAAAATCACAGATACAACCATTACCTTCAAGAGAATTATTTTTTGATTGTCTTCAACATTTTCTTGTTAAATTTAGATTTGTTTCACAAATTATTGATGAAGAATTAATTTATGAATTGATTGATAAATATTATGAAATTAATGCTAATATAAATTCAAAAGATTTGGACTCAAAGCAAAAATTAACAAATTCAGAACTTTTAATCTTATACAATCTAGCTTGTCTTTCAATAGTTGCAAAACGTGATTCAATAACAGAAACTACAACTCCAAATAATATAAATGATATAGAAACTTTAAAAAGGTTAAAAAAGATGGAATCAACATTTGCAGATTGTGCAGTTGTGTTCTTTAATAGAGTGGTTATATTTGGTGAAGGTTTAAAGACTTTACAAGGTATCTTATTAATGATTGAATATTATGAAACAACACCTGTTTTCCATATGAATACAGCTTTAATTTCTATAGTTATCAGATATGCCCAAGAAATGGGATTAGATAAAATAAAAAATTACTCACCAACTTTACCATTTGAATTAAGATTAAGACGTTTTAGAATTTGGTGGACATGTTCAGTGTTAGATTTTAAAAATTGTATGAGATCAGGTAAACCTCCATTAATTAGTGAATTAAATATTTGTGAATTTAGCAGTCATACAATTGAAGAAATGTTATCTGGTCAAGAATTAAGTAAAGGTGAATTGGATGATTTTATTCATAATCCTAATGTTGATCCATTACATCCAACTGAAGAACAATTGAAATTTGCTAAAAATGTTAATTTAAGATTTAGTTATGTTGATGCTTTATCAATTTTTTGTCTTTCAGAAGTTTTATCTTTTACTGTTAAAGTATATGTTGAACTATTTTGTTCAAAGGCAACTACAACAAAATCATACTCTGAACTTTTATTAACTGCAGATTCATTAAACAAAGAATTAGAATTACTTTCTCATAAAATACCTTTTTCAATTCGTCCAGGGCATATTGATTTACAAAAAGCATGTCAAGATCCAACAGTTGATGATTTTTCATTTCAAAAAGTTCTTTTAATCCATTGTTTTTGTCTTTTCCATAGGATTTGTATTGATAGAATATCTTTTAATACTGGGCCATGGTCTGATGATTTTGATAATGTTTCATTTAAATCAAATCCTATTCATGTTTCATTACAGAAAAAATTAAAAGATGAATGTTTAGAAACATCAAGACAATTATTGAAAACTAGCAGATATCTTTTATTAATAAGATCAGAATTTTATAATTTTTCTTCATGTTTCTTTTTTTCACCTGCTTTTACATTATTTACAGGAATTATTGAGAATCCAAAATCTGCTACTGCAAGATCTGATATATATTTAATTCAAGAAAGTATGGATCTATTTTTCAAAAAAAGTTTAGTTCTAATGACAGATAGTTTTGAAGATCAACAAGCTTATAATGTTCATTTTTATTTATTCAAATCACTTATGAAACTAATTGTTGGGTTGTATAATAAAAATGTTTCTGATGAAAGTTTAATACTTCAATTTGAAAAAGATTTGGATAATGAATTAAGTTTATATGAAAAGATATTAGATATAGATAGATCCTCATTCAAATCAGCCAAAAGCTCACCTGCAAATCAACCTGATACTCCAGCATCATCTGAACCAAAAGTAGCTTCGGTTATAGGTCAAAGAAATGATAGTATATTAAGTTCAAATATCAATAAACCTGAAATTTCTATGGCCAATAATAATTTCAGTAATAAAATTCAAACAACATCAGATGGATTGAAAGATATTGATAACTTATTGGCTAAAATGGCAAATTCAAGTAATGGAATGGCAGATGATGTTGATGGCTCTGCTTTTTTAAATCTATTTTCTTTGCCAAATTTCTATTTCTCTTTTGAAGATTTGGACAATGCTACTATTTAGGGGGTTTGATAATTTGGTATAACTTCTAGGCTTTTTGGACTGTGTGTTTTTTTTTCTCTTTTCACCTTTTTCTTCTTTTTTTTTCTTTTTGGTTTCCTTTTTCTTGTGTTATTTGTTTTGTCGTTTTAATTTGCTGTTTTGTAATTTTAATTGTTTAATGTAGATTCATTGAGGGATATTTGAATTATAGAGAAGTTTAATTTAGAATAATATATATTTAATATTCAGTAAGTAAAATAATAAGATGGATGATTTGTAACTTGAATTGTTTAATTATATTGTGGCTATTCAGTAAATAAATTTATAATTTGAGTCTTTAAATTTACATTCATTAAGAAAGATTTGGTATTATAAAGAAGTCTAATTGAAATAATATATATTGAATATACAGTAAGTAAGATAATAAAAGGAGAGAATAGGAAAAAAAACACATTAAAGTATAAAATATAATCAAATCTTTTAAACCAGAAAAGAATTTTGACCATTTTAGAAAATTAAATTACCAATATAGGAGGTAACAAACAAATTAAAGAATATATCTCATATGTAATTGTTCAAAATCAGTCTTATCTAAGAATTCTTCATCTTCAGTCATTTCAGGAATCTTACCTTCAGCTTGAAGTTTATCACGACGACGGTTTTCATACATGTTAACTAATCTAATTAAGATCAAAGTACCTAAAGCACCACCGTATAAAATAGCAACTAACTTTTTACCAGTTGGATAATCTGGAGCTTCTGAAGATCTGAAAGTTTGAGGACCAATCCAGTTACCAGCGGCATAAGCAACAATTTGAACAGCATTAACAACAGTCTTCTTTGTTGAACCAACAGTGTTAGTTGCAATCATTGACATAACTAAACCCCAAGAAGCACCAGCTGCACTAATAAAGTAGTAACCAACTAATAATGGAACTTTATGGGAAACATCAATAGTACTCATCATAATACCACCAACCATTGGGAAAGCAATAGCAAAAATAGCAGGTAATGATCTATCCATCATCTTATCTGAAATAACTGGGACAATAAGCTTGAAAATAATATCAACAGCACCACCTGGCATGGATAATAATAAGGCTCTTTGATTTTGGAAACCAAATGATTTAATAATAATACTACCAAAAGAAGTAACACCACCGTTTGGAGTATTCATTAAGATAGAATAAGCAATGTATAAGTAAGTTCTAACATCCATAAAAGCTTCTCTGAATTGGTACCATTTCCATTCATGAGAACCAACACCTTGGAAATTACTTCTAACTCTATCAATAGCAATAACTTTTTCTTCTTCAGTTAAAAATTTAGCATTCAATTGATTATCTGGTAATAAAAAGAAGAAAACAATACCAGTAACAACAGTAATTAAACCGAATAATAAGAATAAAATTTTCCATGGAGCAATAGCCGCATCAGTGGCGTAGTATAAACCATAAGCAATTGGAGAAGTACAAAGAGTAGCAAAACCATTAGCAGATAACCAAATACCCATTCTTCTAGCTTGTTCATGACGTCTATACCACATGGCAGTAATTAAAACAAAAGCTGGTGTGATGGTTGATTCAAACATACCTAAAAAGAATCTTAAAGCTAGTAAACCACTGTAATTCTTAGCAGCACAAGTACAAGTTAAAATAACACCCCAAACAATAATATTAATGGAGACATATTTACCAATAGGGAATTTTGTTAAGAAATAAGTAGTTGGGAATTCAAAAGCAATATAACCAGCATAGAAGATTGAAGAAACCCAAGAATATTGTTGAGAATTTGAATCTAAATTGGTATCATCTCTAATACCCATTAAAGCAGAATAACCTAAAGCAACTTTATCAGCGAATTGGATGCAGTAAAGGAAGAACAACATTGGCATAATTCTAGCATCAATCTTTTTTAAAACTCTTTTTTCATCTTCTTCAGTGTAGGTAATATCTTTACCATGTAAAAAACGAAAAGCTTCATCAACACCTTTTTTACCAGTTTCTACAAAAGCAGAAGTGCTGGTTCCTTTGATTGATTCGACTGATTCATCGACATTGATAGTGAGATTTTGATTCTTCTCGTTGATAGAAGCTGTAGTAGACATATTTGAGTTTGATGATGCAGAATAAGCTTTTTCAAGTTGATCTGATGAATGAAGCATATTGTCAAGTATTTATATTTGAAAATTAGGATTGAAGATCTAAATTAAAAGGTATAAGGTTGGATTATTGGATTGTTTCACAAATAATAATGATGATCTATGATATTAGTTTCTTTTAGGACAATTGTTGGACTTTTATTGGATTTTAAATTATTTTGTTTAAAATTAACAGTTAACACAGAACTCCAAAGAAAGAAATAATTGATCTTTATCTTATCAAGATTTGTCTCTGAATAGCAAATGAAAGTCCAGTACCTGGGTAGAAAGTTAGAAATAATTTAGAAATCTAGAAAATATCTAACATTCTTTCTGTCTTGTTTAATGAAGCTATTTAAATTAAAGGTTAATGAAATAATATTTCTTATAAAAATATTTAAATCTGTTGGAGCTCCAACTTTTTTTTCGTGCTTGCGCTTTGATTTGTCGATTTTTTCAAGGTGTTGAATATTAAATTTGGAGAGTCCAAAAACTGCAGAGTTTAAAATACAGATAAGAATAGTGAGCTATTATGACATTTGTGTAGTCCTCAAGAACTACAATATTAGTCATTGTTATTAACAGGTTACGGGTTTAACAAGTCTCAAGGTCTTTGATTGATAAGACCTGGAAAAAATTATCACGTGATTGGCTTTTATCGTAGTTGGCACTTGGGTGTTGTTTCTTCTACACCTTTTAAAAAAAGTTATTAGTGACAAGAATTAAATAAGTATATTAATGTAAATAGTAAATTATAGATATTAGTAGTACAAGAGCTAGCTTGTACATGATAAATGGCATAGCTCTTTATAGCTATATAATATATAGGAAAGGGAAAAAAAAGAAAAACTCTTCAAAAAGATTATTGACCTTATTTCTTGATGATAAATTCTTGGATATCTTCATCTTTGTATTCAGGTTCTATATCTTCATCACCAAGTAAACCTAAGTACCAACTTAAATCTTTACCATTAGTTTCTCTAACATGGAAACCATTACCAAAGTATTCAAATCTATTATTCTTAACCCAAGTTAAATTGAAATCTTCCCATCTTGGTTGCTTCATAACTTCAAAGAAATGAATACGTGAACCTGGCCACATCATTAATTCACCATCATAAGTACCTTGTTTAAACCATGATCTACATGGATCATTCCAAACGGTTCTTGAAAGGAAAGTCTTTCTTTGTTTAATGAAATCTGCAACAGCTTCAGGTTTTGGATCAAATGAAGTAATAGATTCAGTAGCAACTCTTTCAACTAATTGAACAAAATTTTTAGCAATAGCTTCAGTCATTGGTAATACTGAACCATGAGCATATGGAGCATGAGGACCCATAAAGATCAAATAATTTGGGAAATCTGGAACAGCAATTGATAAATAAGTTTCTGGTTTATCTTTCCATTCATCACGTAAATCTTTACCATTTCTACCAATCAATGGGAAATGAGGTTTCCAAGAGACATCAAAACCAGTAGCACAAACTAAGATATCAAATTCATGTTCAACACCATCTTTAGTACGTAAACCAGTTTCAGTGATTTCATCAATCTCACTGTATACTAATTCTGTCTTTGGATCACATAAAGCTTCTAAAAATCCATTACCAGGAGTTGGACGACGGCAACCAACACCAAAATCTTGTGGAATAACTTTTTCAGCAATTTCAGGTTTTGAAGCTAATTTTTGTTTCATTTCATTTTCAGCAAATTCTCTAGCAGCTTTTTGTTCTTCACTACCATTTAAAACTGATCTAAATCTTCTATTTAAATCTGATTCAATATTTTTTCTATATGTTAAATATTTCTTTGGATCATTTTTAAGAATTTCAATTTGTTCTTCAGTATAGGTATAGTTTGCACCATTAACACCGGCAAATTTTTGAGCAAAACCAGCAGTAATCCAAAATCTACTTCTAACAAATTGAGTAATTGACTTAACTTTTGGTAAAATATTTGGAACAATTTGAACAGCACTTGAACCAGAACCGATAACACCAACTGATTTACCTTCTAATGAAAGTGATGTATCCCAATTAGCACTATGTAATTTTGGACCTTTAAAGTTTTCAAGACCTTTAATAGCTGGCCATTTCCATTTATTTAAAACACCAGTAGCATTAATTAAAATTTCACCAGAATCTTCAATGATATCATTTGGATCATCATTTCTTTGGATCTTAACAAACCATTTCTTTTCACTTTCATTCCATTCAGCACCAACAACTCTATGATTTAAATGAACATCATGATCTAAACCATGTTCTTTAGCAACTTTTTTGAAATAGGCTAAAATTTCAGGACCTGTTGAATAATAAGTTTTCCAATCAGCACTTGGAGCCCAAGTATATTGATAATTAATTGAAGGAATATCACATGCAACACCTGGGTATCTATTTTCATACCAAGTACCACCAATTTCTGGATTTTTATCATAAAGGGCAATAGAAGCTGAAGGGACTTTCATATAAATTTCTCTAGCAAAGTTTAAACCACTGGCACCAGCACCAATAACTATAACTCTAATTGGTCTTGCAGAACAAGCTGGTTTTTCTGAAACTTGGTATTCATCAGCAGTCATTGTAAATAGTAATTACTAAATAATGTTTATAAATTTGATTTGATGATGATTATTTATTGAACCTAAAAAAAATGAAGAAAGCGATGCAATACAGCTCTGTATTTATATACAGAATTTAAGTGAGATTTAGTCAGACCATTGAACAATGACTATTGAGACTCGACACATTATTGGATTGGAATTGTTGGAAGTGTTGGATTATAAAATCTGAATATTTGGATAGGAAATTTTTGGATGAATTTTGGAGCTCAAGAAAACCGAAATTTGTTGGAGCTCCATTTGGAAAAAACAGCAAATCAATTTCTACATTCTACAAACATTCAACTAAAAGATTATTAGCCTACCTCCATTTTAAGAAAGTCAGTAATCAATGGGGTAGTAGTCATCTAAATATACTAAAGCTATCCATTGCGATGCTTGAAAAGGGATTTTAGTTATAATATATCATTTTTCTTGTGGTTGGTAGTTTATTAGTTCAAACAAATATCATCAACATAAAGACAGAAACTAGAAATGTTTGACAACTTGAATAACAAAATCGTCCTAATTACAGGTGCTTCATCAGGTATTGGTGCTTCTATAGCTAGAGATTTTGCTAAAGCAACACAAGGAAATATTTCTTTGATTTTAGCAGCTAGAAGAATTTCATACTTAGAAGAACTTTCCAAAGAATTATCAACACAATTTCCCAAGATTAAGATTTATGAAGCCAAATTAGATATTTCAGATAGTAAAGACATAGAAACATTTTGGTCAAATATTCCAGATGATTTTAAAAATATTGATATCTTAGTTAACAATGCTGGTAAAGCTTTAGGTTCAGAAAGAGTTGGTTCAATCTTAACAAAGGATGTTCAAGATGTTTATCAAGTCAATGTTTTAGGTATGATACAATTAACACAATTAGTTGTTGCCCAAATGTTAAAAAGAGAAATTCATGGTGATATCGTTCAACTTGGTTCCATTGCTGGTAGAGATACTTATCCTACAGGTAGTATTTATTGTTCTACAAAAGCAGCAGTTAAATCATTTACAGATGCTTTAAGAAAAGAATTAATTGCCACAAAAATTAGAGTTATTGAAATTGTACCAGGTAATACACAAACAGAATTTGCATTAGTTAGATCAAAAGGTGATAGTTCAAGTGCTTCTAAAGTTTATCAAGGTATGAAACCATTGAGACCTTCAGATATTTCAGAAGTTGTTATTTTTGCTACTTCAAGAGATCCAAATACTGTTTTAGCAGAAGTTGTAATTATGGCAACAAGTCAAGCTGGTCCAAATCATGTTTACCGTGTTTAAAGAATAAAAGAATTCTTACAAAAATTATTTAAAAATAAGTAGATAGCATTATTATTATATTACATGACTATACATAACCAAACTTTTGAAAGATAAACGTTTGTAGAGACGAAAAGAGAATTGAAAAAAAATATGGGGTATAAAATAAATTAAAGATCAACTTAATTATCATCAAAAGTGACATTGAAGTTCCAGTAGAATTCAGAGTATTGTGGATAAGTTTCATTAACACCACAAGCAGTGATATAATCAGTTCCATTTAATAAATCAACAAAGTTTTGTTTATAATCATCTAATGAACATGAGAAACCTGGACCATCTTGTAAACCTGGAATTGGAATAACAGCATCATTAACTAAGATTCTGACATATGGAGAAGTTTGATTAGTTGAAGAATCGAAACATTCTAATCTTTCATGGACAATTCTAGCACCCATTGGAACAATTTCACCAGCACTATATTTAGCATCGAATTCAATGTAATCTGGTGATAAATCATAATCTGGATCAAAGATACCTAAAGCACTAGTAAAAGTAAAAATATCACTATCGTGACTGAAAGAGAAAGTGAAGTTGTATGGATAATCAGAACCTTGTTCCATAATGGTTAAAGTGTTGTTGACGTATAATGAACCTAATGGTTTTGATAAGTTGTAACCTGGACCATTTTGGTAGTAGTATAATAAGTTTTTAGAATAAGCAAAGTTTGACCATTCTTCTTTAGTGAATAATTCACAGAATGGAGATTCACCTTTAACGTTTAATTCAAAACCACAGTAACTTAACATGGTTGAAACATCATCAGCAGTTAAATCAAAACCTGGAGATAATTTATTTAATCTGGTAGCAGCAGTAGTTAAATAATCATCTGGGAATGAGTTATAAATATCAGCATTGGCACTACTATTATAGTTAACACAAGCATCATGGGAGGTTAAAGTATTGGCACCTTGAGTTTCTTCTTCTGGAATGATTTGAATTGAACAAGAATCAGTATAGTTAAAACCAAAGAAACCTTTACCGAACCATCTAGCAGTATCAACGACTCTTTCTTGACCACTAACAAAGATTGGTAAAGTAGTTTCATCATCATATAAATCAGCATATTTTGATCTAAATAAGGAACCAGTGTTGAAAGCATCACCAAGACCTGAATAGAAACCATATTCTGATTCAGCTTCTAAATAGTTATCATCAGTGATATAGTATTGATAATCTTCTAAGAAAGCTAATGGACCTTTGAAAACAAAGTCAGTAGAGTTTGAGATTCTAGTCTTTAAACTTTGGATTAATTTCTTTTCAGAAGCACCAGTACCAGTAGTTGGGTATCTTTCACCGTGTCTCATGAATAAATGAACTTGAGTAACTTCACATTGATCTGGGGTAGATGGGTCAATACCATAACCTTTGAATGGAACATATGGACCAGTAGTACCTAAGTATCTTAATAGATTGAATTGATCATTTGCATCTTGTGGATATGGTTTATTGGTGTTATATTGGTAAGTTGAAGCATCAATTGAGGTGATGATTGAAGCAATTGTAACTAAAGTTGATAATGATAACTTCATTTTTGAAAGAGTTTTCTGTACTTTTTAAATAAAACAAAAAATCATTTTGACCACTTTCAAGTTCTTTCAAGTCCTTTATATATATTTCAGAATTCACTGTTTCAGATCCTCAACGATTGAATACCACATAATTCTTGATCGTTTAGGAATTAGGAATTAGTTACCAATTAGATGATCAAAGACAAGAATTGCAATAGTGATGATACAAAAAATTTGATGGTATCGAATGTAAGTTCCCCATTAGGAAGTCCCTATTTCCTCAAAGGATAAATTAACAACGTGTCAGGAGTCAGGACTCAGAAGATTCAATAATTACCCAATTGAGGTTATCATTGAATGCATACTCGGACAAATCTTCATTGTTGAGTTAGGTTTGTTTTGTTAGACTGTTAGACACGTTGACGTTGATCGCAAAGCAAGTTTTTTTGTATGGTGAAAATTTGAAAATTTGAAAAATTGTAGGTGAAAAAAATGGAGATTTAAAATTTAAAAAGAGTCAATTGGATAGTTAAGACTTAAATGTTTAAGATATTATATTCAACGTGTTGATTAGATACTTTTATATAGTACTTAATCTTGGTAGAATACGACTCAATTATTGGTGGAAAAGATTTTAAGTGTAATTTATAGAAATGGTGGAATTAGAAAAAATTCAAAATAGCAACTTAATTTTATAGTCTCACGATATCAAAACTATATCTTTAGAACTAGATAACGTAGATTTTCAAAATATAATGTTGATCAATATGTAATTGAAGCAAATATAATAAAAATAGAGTGCGCATATTATACTACTACTGTTTACTGTTTAGCCAATCAAAATTTATCTCATCGCACGGCTGAATAAAGTGAATCCTTCGGTTAAATGAACATTCAAATAACCGGAAAAATTAAAACTTAATATTTACATAAAACATTTAAAAATTAAGTTATGGAAGTAAAAAAGAGATTAAATTGATTAACTGAGCTTAAAGTTTATCCTTATATTCTTATTTCTCCAAAAATCTAAGTTTTACTGAAGAAATATAATTTTGAAACTTTAATATCCAAATCGGAAATTCTACAGTACCTATCACTACTTGTTCTAAAAATCAATTTTTTAAAAAATTTGCTTAAATCGTGAATTTGAACATTTATTATGAAAATTAGAGTTTATTTCAATCATTTAAGTGTTTTAAATATCTACATTACCATACATTTTTATTTTGTTATGAAGATTTAAAGATGTCATATTTACCAAAATTAGATAAAAGCCGGAAATATATTAAAATGGTTTTCTATTATGAAATGAAACTTATGATATTAGTACTGACTGTTGAAATTGAGATTTTATGTTTAATTACAGATTCTTATGTTGATAAAAGCGAATGTTGTTTTACTAGATTGTTGGCGAAGTTTAAAGAACATTTATTATGATATACGTTGAAAAATTCACAAAAATAAAACTTACTATTCAAAGATTGGATATGGTTTCCAGTTTGGAGTAATAAATCTATGTTCACCTTCATCTTTGGAAATTTGATCAATTTTAGCAATATCGTCAGGTGATAAATCGAAAACTTCTAAGTTAGTTTCAATTCTTGATGGTGTAACTGACTTTGGTAAAACAACATAACCTCTACTTAAAGCCCAGTTAATCATGATTTGACCAGTAGATACATCATAATTATCAGCAAGTTCAACAATAACTGGATGTGTGAATAATGTAGAATCTGCTGAACCTAATGGAGAATAAGCTTCTAAATAAATATCATTATCATGACACCATTTTAATAATTCAGTTTGTGGTAGTAATGGATCAATTTCAATTTGATTCACTACTGGTTTAACAGTAGTAGTTGGTGCTGCAAGTAAACCTTGAATGTTCTTAATAGAAAAATTGGAGACACCAATATCTTTAGCCTTTGACTTTGGAATTTTTTGAAAGAGCTCCCATGTCTTAATGAATGACCATTCTAAATCAATATCTCTGCTACCATCTGGTTTGACAGGAATTTGATAATCAATTGTGATATTTTCATCAGAATTTCTAGTTAATAAACGAATTGGCCAATGAATTAGCAATAAATCAACATAATCTAATCCCAATCTTTTTAAAGATCTTTCTAATGAACCTGCTGGATCATCTACAGAAGTTGGCCAAACTTTGGTAGTGATGAATAAATTTTCTCTAGGAATACCAGAATCTTTAATTGCTTTACCAACTTGTTCTTCATTTTCATAAATAGCAGCTGTATCAATATGTGTATAACCTGACTTTAAAGCATGTAAAGTTGAAGTATAACCATCATCATTTTCAGCTAAATAAGTACCAAAACCTAATTGTGGGATCTTAGCACCTGAACTAAGAGTATAATTGAGTCTGACTTTTTGGTGAAAACCATTTTACTATACTTGAACTGTAATTGTTTTAATCTTAATAAATCATTTTGAAGGTTGAAGAACAAATCCAACCATATTTATATTCCTTAATTCTTAAAAGGTGAATTGATTTGATATCGAAAGTTTCCGAACATGAATAACAAAAGAAGACAACAGTGGAACTTAAAGAAAGAACCATACAATTGATGATTCATAAATAATTTGTTATTTGATATGAGATATCCCAGACTCAAAGGTGTTATTTAAGGTACTATGGTATCATAGATGATAGGTTTCTGTTGCTGTGTAGTTTGATTTTCTTCAGTTTCCTTTTACCATTAAATCCGAAAACACCGATATGAAACTTATTAAAGCCGAATGTATCAATTCTGATGTTACACAAAATCTTTATTAAAATTTAATTCGTTTTTGTGTAATTTAGTATGTAAAAACATCGATCAAGGTGTATCCAATGGTATCCAATGGGTCGATCAATGGATCGATTGGGTGGAAAATGGGTATACATTTTTTCCCCAAAAAGCTGTAGCCTCAAACTTCATTATGGACTTTTTGGTACTTTCAGACCTGTAGCATGTCTCAATAGTGAGATATTTGAGTTTTTATTT
>JAJMKA010000111.1:0-21063 GCA_030563805.1 Ruyongia namnaoensis
TTTTTTTTTTTTTTTTTTTTTTTTTTTACTTTTTTGTTGCGCGAACCAATTAGAGGCCAAAATAGAAAAATTAGAAAGATAAAATAATTCGAATCGCGTCTAAAATTTTGCAGTTATTTGATTTCAGATCATTTATTTTTTTCATATTCTGTTTCTAATAGTTCATAAACAGGTCCATTTAGATATTGGAATACTATAAACTCTAGTTAGAAGTAATTGCAACGCGTTTTCTCCAACATGAAAGCAACAACAAGAGCAAGCAATTCGCGTTTGATATTCTTTGGTCAGCACAGAAGTACAACTATGAATGCACAAGAGCAACTTTTTTCAACTCTTTTAAATGTTCAAAAGTATGAAACTCTATTGACATATTTGGAATCAACATTATTTTCCAATGCTCCAAATATTACAGTACCTTCTTCTTTTGTGATCAGTGTACTATTTACTCTTGCTACTATTGGTGAATACAACAATGCTGATATAATCAGAGAACAGTTTGTCAATATATTAAACACACAACCACTTCATATCAGAGCTGTTAAGATAATAAGAGAAATGGTGGATGTCGTCAAACAATTTCGTGTTAATCCTGATAGTGTTAAATTTGATCACTCTGAAGTTAAATATTTAGAAAAGCAATTAATTAATTCCATTGATTTCCTTAAAGAAAGAAATGATAACTTTGGAAAAAAGTCAATTACAAATAAATTAGAAATTCTGTCACCTATAAAAGGAAGAACTAGATCAAATTTCCCATCTAAAGTTTCAAAACCTATACTTCCAAAGAAACCTGATTTATCCAAATCCCCAAATGTATCACCTCCACAATCTGATAGTGAGTTAAGTGATGTTAGTGATTCCTCTAAAGCTTTGGATCAATTAGACTCTTCACCTCAAAAGAAATTGCTTGATATGCAATTTCAACTCCTCGAAAGAGATGCCAATATAGATAATGATCTTCAAACAGATGGTCCACGTTTAAGTAAAGACATTAAAACTGAAATGATTCTGTTGAATGAAAGGTTTAATGATAAATTGAAAGGTGATTTTATTTGGAATGCCTTTGACTGGGCTTTGAAATGTTCAAATTCAAGTAATTCTATTGATATTGCAGCTTGGAAAGTATGGAGACCAATATTAGAAGTTATACTTGATATTTTGGAGTTTGAGTTAGAGAGTTTCTTAGAGGACGAAGATGAAAATACCATTAGTTCAACAACTATCTATAAATTTCTTTACAATTCAGGTTATCCAGTTGAACTGAAGATTTCTGATAGAATTTTTTCAACATATTATAGTAATAACAATCCAATATTTAAAAATGAATTACAACAGGCAAAATCAATCATTTTGAATGATCAAATTACAAACTTTAACTTTAATAATATTCATCCAGAATCAGTTTCAATAAGACGTAAGTTGATGTTCTTTACAATAAAAGTATCTGAATTATGTGAATGGAGTGAAAAGAGAGTAATTAAAAATATACAAACTATTCTATTAGATATTAGTTTGAATGATTTTTTGAATTTAATGCAATTTGATAAATCTGAATTGACTCAAAGCTGGAAAATTGAAGTGTTTTTGAAACTAACACTTACTTTTATTGATAGTATTTCTGATGATAATGTTTATCTACCAGTTGAAGAAGACTGGTATTTGGAAAATGATGTAGAGAGTATAAGATCATTTTTAGGCTTAAGATATTCAACTTCAGGATCCAAGGATAAAATTTATTCTTGTTTTAAGCACATTGATAAGGATGAAGAAAGAGAGAAACATGCTTTATTATATTCCAAATTAAACGTTAGTTTATACTTGGTTCTATCTATATGGATGTATTATTCAAAGTTTTTAAATGATGGCACTGAAGCAGAGGTCAATGAATTATTAAATTTTATCAAAAGAAATGAATTCACAAGAAAGTCCAAGTTGTACAAGACTCTTGATATTTGTCAAGTTATACCTGATGATGAATCCTCAGAGGCTGAAACTGATTTTATGGCAGATGAATTGACTGATTTTAAGTACAATATTATACATTTGTATGATTTAGCCAAACCTTTATTATCTACAGGAATCTAATATTATTATCTACAGGAATCTAATACTAGTTCAATAGCTTTATCAAGTGAAAGGAATCAACAAAGATTATTGTGTATAATGATTATATATACGGGTCAATTACTTTTCAACACATATATGTACCAAACAATTCAAAACTTTGTTCACTGCTTCAACATGCCATGGAGCCAATGAGTCTCTTGGATCCAGAAGACTATACAACTGACCAACTTTTGCCAAATTTCTATATTGAATTAATAGATCTTTTAACAATTTATCTTCATCTAGATTTCCTGGACAACTCAATAAACTTATTTCAAACGTAGAAAGTTTATTCTGACTATTTTCTAATGCCTTAAGTAAAAAACCTGTTTTTAAACTGAACCTTGTTGGTGAATTAGCAAGTGGATAAGGATCATTAAGAATTAAACCATATACTTGATCTCCAATATCAACGATTGAACACTGTTCTTGGTCAATAACATTTGGATTATTAAGATTATAAATACCTGTTTTCAAATCAGTTGGTGATTCATGATTATTTCTAATTGGATTGTTACTATGGATATCTGGACTATTGATTGGTTGAGGTGTGAAAATTGTACCTGGAGTCAACCCTGTTGTTGAACCTACTGTATGTATACCTGAATCTGATCTAATATGCAAGGAATTATAATTTGTTGAAGAATTACCAGCACCAATAGCAGAACTGTTCCCTGGAGTGAGACCTGTTCCCATGTTCATTGAAATATAATGACGTCTTCCTTGTCCTTGAGGGTATGCATTGTTTGTTGCTGCATTTGTTGAAAGACTTGTTAACATGCTGGACAATAATGATCCATCATCAGTTTCAGTAAACAACTTAGAAAATGGATAAGATGGATTTTCCCATTTTAGCAAAAATTTAGGATCAATATTGACTGATATGACAATCAAGGACAACTGTTTAGATTTTGAGGATAATCTTTTCCATTGTAACAATTCATCATCTGGAATCATACCATTAAGTCTTGTCAAAACCAAATACATTCTTTTGCTGTCATTAACCAATTTCTGTGTTAGTTGTAATGTAACAGCCCAAATTTCACTTGTAACTTGCTCTAAAGAATTCTTTATTTTAGAGGAACAATAAAATGCCTTTGTCTTTCTAATTCTGCATACTTGATCTGTCCAAGAAACAACTATCCATTCTTTATCAATTGATCTTTCATACGC
Organism: Ruyongia namnaoensis; assembly: GCA_030563805.1. Classification (NCBI taxonomy): domain Eukaryota; kingdom Fungi; phylum Ascomycota; class Saccharomycetes; order Phaffomycetales; family Wickerhamomycetaceae; genus Ruyongia; species Ruyongia namnaoensis. The sequence continues at coordinate 3,280 of JAJMKA010000111.1, forward strand.
TAAATGAATGTAACAATCATTTAACAATAGTTGACTTGAAGCTAATGGATCTTTAGTTAGTTTAAATGTAACTTCTCTTGGAATAGATGTGTGGAAATTTGTAAATGTCAAATTCTCATCACCAACACTGTTATATAAAGATAAAGAGAATTTAGTTAATGTATTTAATGATAAAACAGATTGAACACCACTATTTGAAATAAATTGATGTGGGATAATTCTCAATGAAATTTTAATTGGGATGGATCTAGGTTGTTTACCTGGTAAAATATTTGTTCCATTGATTATTGTTCCTTTCATTTTATTAAAAATTTGAATTATTTTAACAGTTGAACTAATGTTATTCTCATCAATACCAGTACCAGAGATAGTTCTTTTGTCAAAGTTATCAACAATAGAAATTAAGAGTTCTTTAAATTCTCCATTCTTTGTAAAATGATTACCTAAATTCTTAGCTAGCTTCATTAATGCATTTTCAAATTCTAATGAGGAAACATCAAAAATTTCACGGGGAATAGTAAATATACCATCTTCTATATTTAAGTTTGAAATTTTAAGTTTCTCAATTGCACCTAAATTAGATTTTTGATATAAATCTAATATTGATTGACAATAAAATTTAGTTCTTTGAATCAAATGATCAGAGGTAATAACCAACATTCTAAAATTCTTCGGTTCATTAAGACTATCAAAACCCATCATATTCCATAAAAATAAGGCATTTGAATTAACTGATATTTCTTGTGATAATTTCTTGACTTTGAATAGTGGTTGGGGAATATTGAACAGCTTATCACTATCTTGATCTGAATCATTGTTATTATGTTCATTGACATTAACATTTAAGGCTGTGAAATCAATCTCAGGTTCATCATTTGCATCACCATAATATGATTTAGAGTTTTTAGAACTGGATTCATTCTTATTAAAAAGTTCATCCAATTGCATATCAAATTGAATATCTGGAAATAGTTGTGCAATTGATCTTTTCAAATTATCAGGATATATGGACATAAATTGGTTAAGCTTCAACTTATGCAGTAATGTTTGATTAACAGATGAGTGGTACCATAATACTTGTCCTATTAAAGTATCAATGACTTCAGGAACATCAGCAATTTTAACAACAGGGTTATCAGTATAGAAATATTCTGGTATTGAATGAATAGGTATGCATCTAAGTAGGAAAGGTAGACAGTTAGGAACATTATTTGTTGCAGCAATTTTTGATACAGAATTTGGAGTTGAAATTTCAACATCTGAACCTGCAGAAGTTGAAATTTGTAACTTTTGTCTTTTTAAATCTGGTTCATCATCAGCCTTAGTATCTTGATTTTGTATTATTAAACTTTCATCTTTTATTTCCAATACCTTATTTGAACCATACTCAAGACTTTCACCGAATTGTTCTTCTTGATCCTCTATAACTTCTTGATCATCAGTATCAATATCACTTATATCACTATCACCAGAAGCAGATGAATCTGAGTCAGAATCAGAACTATCATCAACAATTTTATTATTTATTGTATTAACCATACCTAGTAGTGGATCAAATTTAGTAATACTTGGAATTGTATTACTTTCTGAATTTGGTGTTAATGCTAAATTATCTGTGTCATTTGATTGATTTTGTTGAGATACATAAAATTTACCACCATTTGAATATTTATTATCAACATTAGATCTAATAATTGGATTAAAGTTTAATGGGGAAAATATACTTTTCTTTCTTGAATTTGTAACTTCTTTTGGTGTAATAACTGGCAATGGTGCACCTGGATCATTATATAATCCTATATCTTCAGGTGTTGCTGGAATTGTCATTTCATCCATTGGAATATCAAAAGAATTTTTTAGTGGAGAACCAACTGTATTGTTATTATTAGTATCTGAACCTGATGTATTTAGATCTTCAAGATCTTTAGTAATTTCCATTGCAAGTTCATCTTCTAGTTCTTTTGCAATTAAATCTTCATCAATCTCTTTATTGAATAAGTTAAAGCCATCATTTGTATCTTCAGTATTCATATTTATATCAATATTAGTATCCAAATTAGAGTCATTACCATCTTTATTTGTAAATTCATTATCATTATTTTCATCATTATCATCATTATCACCGAATAAATCATCCCATGAATCATCGTTATCCAGATTACTAACATCATTTTGATCTTCATTATTGGAATTATCAATTTCTTTTTGATCAACAGAAGTTTCTTCAATTTCTAGAGGATTACCACTTATTGGAACATTTATTGCAGGTTGTTGAAAGTCTGGTGAATTAGTAACTATTATAGGAACAACTTCATCTTTAATAACTTGTGGAGATCTGAAATTTTGAGGAGATTTCTTTGATATAATATTTGAAGAATTGTATTGTGAAGTATTATGAATTATTGAATTTTCAATATTATCAATTGGAAGTGGTGTATTATTAGATGTTGGTGGAGCTGATGGGGTATAAACAGTACTTGTAGCTTTTAAATTGATGAAATCTGAGATTAGAGAAAGTGGATCAGTGTTAAGATTCTTAATTAAATTTGAATTTCCTTTTGAATTACTATTAGTTAAATATTGTGAACGTTGAACATAACATAGTTCTAATGGCCAGCACAAGAATTTTGTATTTGGAACAGGATTTAAATATTTTGAAATTGGAGCAGTTAAACCATTTAAATGACCTAAATTGGGTATAACTTGAACCCATTTAACGTTAGATCCATAAACTTCATCACCCTGTTCTGATTGATTCATAACATCACCTGTATTAATTTTTAAAGAATGAAGAACATTTAGAGTCTCTATTAAGAATTTTGAATTTGATGGAGGAATATTTGATAATGAATCAGTTATTGTATTATTTGTTAAATAAACTCTTATACCTGAAGGAGCAAGATAGATTGCATGTGTAGAGTTAATGTTTTCATCATCTGAAGTTGATCCAATAAGATCAGATAGAGGTTGGAAATTATGATTCTTTGTAGATAATGAACAATATAAATCACCATTTTTAAATAATATTGGTTCAATTTGAATTAATTTTTTGGGGCAACTTGTTATTATACCAGAATTACCAAAGGGTATTAGTTGATTCTTTATAGATAAATTGAAGTATAAAAGTTTCTTGAAAGCTTTAAGAAATGTTATATAAATCAATGGAAGAAGTGTTGAACTTGATTGACCATAAGAATTTTTTGTTGATTGAGAATTAGTATCACTGCTATTTTCTTTAGCTGAATTATTATTACTATTTTGGTAGATATCAATTGGGTTGAATGTGTTCAGTATAGACCTTCTTAGATTGAACAATTCAGGGTCAGGAACAACAGGCTCTTCATTATCAACAATACTGAAAGTCCATAGTTCTCTAGCGTAAATAACAGCCAATACTCTTGGATTAATACTTCTTAAGTGTAGTTCAGCATCCAATATGATCTTGTCATCTGAGTGGTCCTCCGTGGAAAACACCCGATACTGTATGGAGTTGATGTGTGTCAACCTGATGTGGTTTGTTGAGACCGTGGGCATACTCAGAGGGTCCATTTTGAGTGTATATGCTTGTTGTTGATGAAATGTACTTTGAACTTCTTTTAATTGCAATTGGTTAACTGACAAATGGCTTTGACCAAAAAAAGATTCAAAAGGAAATTTCGTGGTTTTTTTTTAGGGCAGAATTTTGGAATTTTTAACAATTGGCCTTGTTTACATTTTAATTTTAATTACTGTGTTGCCAAAGAAAATGGCAAAGCTAGCTGTGTTTGAGAACCATGGGTCTCTTTCCACTGGGGATGTCAACAGATATATCGTTAGGTTTACCAGGGACCCAAATCTTCCCAATCCAATTGACCAGAGTTCCATAGAGTTGAAGGTTAAGAATTTAGTTAATCCATTAGTTTTAACCGTTTATATGACAGGTCCATTTTTACTTTATGTTGATATAATACCTTGCAATTATTCCCACAAACATCATTTTGATGAGGATATACGCTTCACAGATTCACTGAAACCAAACCAATCATTTAAGGCAATTTTAAATATTAATAGTTCAAGTTTATTTGAAATTGATGAAGTTACAAAAGTTGAAACTTATCAATGGGAAATTAATGTAGTATCACAATTAGCTATTTTAACAAAATTTCATATTGGTTATCAATTAGAACTAAGGTATAATTCTTTAAATAACAATAATAATAGTCATAATTCAAATATTGAAAATTTATCATCAACAGATCTTTCAAAATTTTGGGATATTCAAATGTTAGATACAAAAACAATTTGGAATAAACCTGCTCCAAGACCAAATGATCCAACTCATCTTATAATGATTACACATGGTATATATTCTAATATTGGTGCCGATATGCTTTATCTTAGAGATTCATTAGAAAAAAATTGTCCTTCAACTTCAAATATAATTATAAGAGGTTATAATGGTAATATTGGTAAATCAAATAAAGGAATTAAATATTTAGGTAAAAGAGTTGCACTTTTCATAATGGAATTATGTTCCAAAAATCCAAATATAAATAAAATATCATTTATTGGTCATTCATTAGGTGGTCCTGTTCAAGCTTATGCTATATATTTCATAGCTTCTCATGATACTAATTTCTTTAAAAAGATAAAACCAATAAACTTTATTACTTTAGCTTCTCCAATGCTTGGTATCTTAGCTGAAACTAATCCATTGATTACTTCATTGATGTTAAAATATATGGGAATGATGGGTAAAACTGGTAGAGATCTTACTTTTAGCCATAGTCTTTTACCTACTATTATACCGTTTAACAGAAAGAGTACTATTGATGTTGATGATTTAGATGATGATAGTGATGATGAACTATTTATGGAATATCAACCAAATCATGATCAAGAGAATCATAAAGGAAATATTTTTAAATCTCATATGAAGAAATTAACACGTAAACCAGTTTTAGAAATTATACCCACAAGTCCAGCTCATGAAGTATTAGAATTATTTAAAAACACAACAGTTTATGCAAATTGTGTCAATGATGGTATTGTACCTTTAAGAACTTCTGCTTTGTTATATCTTGATTGGGAAGCTTTAGGTGATTCTGAATATTTAATCGCTGAGATGCGTAATCATAAAAATGGTACTAAAAATGAAGAGATTATTACTGAAGATCAAAGAGAACATAAAAAGAACAATAAACCAAATAGAGTTTCTGAAATACCAAATGATATAGAACAATTATCATTAAAGAAATATTCAAGTAATGGTTCTACTGCTTCATCAAATAGTGTTGATCATATACAGAATGGTATTGCTACTTTGATGCTTGCTGAACAACAACGACCAGAATCAAAGGAGAAAATTAAATCAAAATCAACTACACCAAAATCAGAATTAAATGCATTAGAAAAACCAAACATTAAAATTGAAACTTCATCAGATCCAAATACACCTATAGCAAGAAAACCATCATCAATATTTTCTTCAATTTCTCAAAAGAGTAAGAATCGTAAAAGAGAGAAATATAGAAGAATTCAAACAAGTTCTACATTTAGTACAACAAGTACACAGGAAGATCAAGAATCACCAATATCAATACAAACAACTGGTTTTGATTTGGAACAAGAATCAGAAAAAGAACTCTTTATTCCACCAACTGCATCTGCAGTTTTAACAGCTGCTCAAGTTTTAATAGCTGCTTTACCATCACAATTATTTTTAAGAGATCCATCAAGTAGAATTGATACAATATTTCATGACAAGTTCTATAAATTTGATGATTTACCACCTCCTCATTATCATTCTACTCAAAACCATAATCCAATGATTGAAGATAAATTTGCTTTAAATAGAAGAGATAAAAGTAAACATGCAATTGAAGAAAGAGTTGCAAGATTGTATCATTTTAGAATGAATTGGAGAAAAGTTTTAGTAGCTTTAGAGCCTGATGCACATAATAATATTGTTGTTAGAAGAAGATTTGTTAATTCATTTGGATGGCAAGTTATTGATCATTTAGTACTTGAACATGAATGGTGAAAAACATACAATATAAAAACTAAAATATTATAGAATATTCAAAATGTATTATGATGATTAATCAAAAAAATGCAATGAAATAAATATTTAATGACATTTTATGAATTTAGTTGATTGCTTTTTGTAACTTCTGTAAAAAAATCTCTGATATTATAAATACAAATTAGGCAAATCTATTAAAACTCAAAACTAGTATACAATGGGAAATTATAAATTATGTTGATTTAAATGAATCAATCTATTTCTTTAATTTTTCAGTTTGACCTGATAATAAAGTGAATGTTGGAGCACTTAATTTATCTCTACCCTTTAAGAAATCTAATTCCATAACAAAGTTATATTCTAAAATGGTAGCACCACATTTTTCAACTAAATCACCAGCAGCTTTGGCTGAACCACCAGTAGCAATGATATCATCCATAATGACAACAGTAGAACCTTCTGGAATAGATTCAACTTGGATTTCAAAGATATCTTCACCATATTCTTTAATGTAGTTAGCTTTGTAAACTTGACCTGGTAATTTACCTTGCTTTCTAACAGGAACAAAACCAGCATCAATTTCTAAAGCAACAGCTGGACCAAATAAGAAACCTCTTGATTCTAAACCAACAATATAATCAATTTTAACATCTGGGAAAGCATCTTCTAAATGTAATTTATAAGCTTGAACTAATTTTTTGAATAAGTTTGGAGATTGGAAAATTGGTAAGAAATCTTCAAATAAAATACCTTCAGTTGGGAAGTTTGGGTATTGATGTAAAGCACTTCTTAATTCAGTAGCTAAATCTGCAATCTTGTTACCGTTGGACATCTTGAATATATATATTTCTTGATTTGTTTATCAACTTCTAATGCTAAAATTTTAGTTTTGTGTCGGTAATAAATTTTTTATAAATTTTTTTGTTAGGTAAAAAAAAAAAAAAAAAAAAATTCGTTTACGTCAAGGACTTAATTAGGAGTTTCAACGGTTTTTTCTGTCAATTGCCTAAATAGGAAAGTAAAATGTCTACAATGTATTTGATTCTTATATTTATACATACATTCTAATATACAATTAATAGTTAATAGCTTGGGAAATTCAGTCTAGCATATGCTTGGTGTCTCGTTTATAACACATATATAGTTCTTTTTTTGTTGTTTTGATCTTCTCTACTCATCTGATTTTACTGGTGCATCATCAACCTGAACAACATCAGTCTTTTCTTGAACATCTGCAGCTTCAACAAGATTAGCAGTTTCAACCACATCAGTACTTTCCGCACCTTCATCACTGCTTCTGCTTGTGTTTGGTGTTTCTGGTGATTCATTGACAGATTCTGATTCAGTAGTCATAACATCATCATGTTCACTTATATCTGGAGATGCTTCACTTGTACTTGGTCTTGATGACAGAATTGATGGTGATTTTGTACGTGGATGTGATCTTGGTCTTTTTGTTTTAAAATATTCAGAATTCATTTCTTGTAAAACTTCTGATATAAAATAAACACCACCTCTATTTGTCCAACTAACTGAACCTCTTGGTAATTGGAAAGTTTTAACATCTAAACGTGCTAATACTGGTATTATATTTCCTTCTAAATTATCAAAATCATCACCAATTGTATAAGATTCAGGAACAAGATTCTTTAAACTAATAATTTTAGTACCAGGTTTTGTATTCTCTAGTAATTTTGCAACTTTTAAATTTAAATCAGGTGAAAATAAATAATTATTTACCAAAATAACATCACATTTATCAACAATTTTTTTGACTTCTGGATTATCAACAAAACTTTGTCTATGGAAAAATTCAACTTTACCAGGATTTAAACCATAATATTTACATCTCATTGTAAATTCTTTTAATTGTGCATCACCTAAATCACTAGCATTTTGCATAATTTCACAACCATAACTTTCACAACCATATTCTAAAGCAGCTTGAACAACACAATTACCAACACCAGAACCCAAATCAATAAATACATGTTTATCATTTAAACCAACTTGATCATAAACTTTTGATAAGAAATTTGGTAATAATTCACCATAAACATAACTTGAAAATGCTTTATAATTTCTTAATTTAGAAACTGATGGTGAAACACCTCTTGCATAAGCTTCTAATAAAACTTCATGAATAAATTCTCTAGGAATACTTTTAATTTCCTTTAAATGTTTAATAAAACCATTTGATTCATGAATTTTTGTAACTAATTCATTATATTCTTCAAGAACTTTAACTAATGTTGAATAATCTTGCTTTTCCATTGCAGTAAAAAATCTACCAGCAATAGTAGGTTTTGGATTTTTAGGATTATAAACCAATAATTTATATTCTTCTGGGAAATAAGTATAAGAAGCACCTTCTAATATTCTACCAATTTCATCTATTGGATCTAATGCAAACCTTTTTGCTTCAACTAAGTTATATTTTTCAGAAGCATTTGGGAAAACAACTGATTTTAATTCAATTGTTACAGGTTTGAAATCATGTAATTCTTTATATTGTTCAGGATGTTCTTTTGATAATTCATATGCAGTTGTAAATTCAAAATCTTCAGTACCAATATCATTATTATTTAAGATTTCATCATCTAATAAGTTATCTCTTTGTGGAATTGTTACTTTCATTTCTTCATCTAAAGCTAAGAATGGTTTATAACCATCAACATAATCTGGTTTTACAACTGGTTTTTCAATAACTAGTGGCTTCTCCTTTTTTATAACATATGTTCTTTGTAATAATTCTTGTTCTTCTTTTTCTCTTAATCTTTCCCTTTCTAATTCTCTTTTCTTTCTTCTTTCTTCTTCTCTCTTTTCACGTTCTTTTATCTTTATTTTTTCTAATCTCTTCTTTTCAGCAGCCTTTTGCCTTTTTTCTTCTTCTAAACGTTTTTTCTCAGCTTGTATTCTTTTACGTTCCTCGATTGCTCTTTTTCTTGCTTCTTCATCTCTTTTTGCTTTGACGATTGCTTGATGCTTCATTCTTTCTTCTTCAAGTTCTGCTTGTACTTCTGATAATTTTTTGTCATCACTTTTACGTTTTTTAGCAAAGTTATCATTTTGATACCATTGTGCAATGTAATTTAATTCATCTAAAAGACCATTTGTTTTTCTTCTAGACAGATCATTTTTGACTAGTACACTAGTGAATAATGGTCTTTTGTTATTTCTTGTTGATCTTTGTTCCATTTTTATTTAAGATAAAAGTTAGAAAAACACACAGAGATAATAACTTCAAATAAATTTCAATAAATAATATTGAATCTTCAGTAATGTATACCTTTTTATAATATTTGTTGGTGAATATATTGATTTTAAAATTGTTGATCCTTCCTCCTATTACGAATAAAAACACAGATCAGATCAGGCAATATATTTCTTCTAGTAGAGGGAGTGAAGGTGTGGTATAATAGATGTAAAAGTTTCTGAAAAAAAAAAGTAGATGGTGCACTGTCGAACAGAAAGATTCTATAGTCCTGCAGAGATACTTTTTATGATTCTTGTTATTTATCCAGTTGAAGTTTGTTGTTTTGATCTTTAAAATCAAACGCGACGAATTTTTATTAATTTTGGTGGTTTCGCGGTTTTTCAAATTTCCCAATTCTGCCAAAAAAATTCAAAACTGTTCAATTACAACGATGAACGAATCAGATGCCACAGGTTTCTCTGCAGTACTAATTTGATGTGTTGAATGTTTGCGAGTTGGTGAAGATATAATTGGTGTTATATTCAAATGAATTAGTTAATAGGTCAATGGTTTGTAAAACATATTCTTAACAGAGTCTTAAATTATCTCTGATTGGTCAGTTCTAAAATATCAACTTTAATTTACGGTATTGAAAAATATTACAGATAGTAGTATATAAAAACTAATATTATTGATTTTATGCTAGTATAAATATTAAGTATTTCAATCAGTTTTCAACATTCACTATTGATTGTTTTTCAAAATTCAATTTCTCCTTTTTATAATCAATGTGATTTTCCTCAACTAATGTCCAATCAATTGGATCTAAACCCTTTTCTATTAACCAATTATTACATTTAATAAAATGATGAGCATCAAAAAATCCTCTATGTGCACTCAATGGACTTGGATGAACAGCTTTTAAAACATATGTTAAATTGGAATCTATTCTAAATTTTGATATTCTTTTTTGTGCTGGAAGACCCCATAATAATAATACTGTATTTTTCTTTTGTTTTTGATTATTTATAACAGCTAATTCTAAAACTTTTTCAGTAAATTGTTCCCAACCTTTCTTTGCATGTGAATTTGCATTATGAGCTCGTACTGTTAAACAAGTATTCAATAATAATACACCATTTTTAGCCCATTTTGTTAAATCACCACTATCTTTTGGTATTTCAAATTCTGGATAATCAATATTTAAAGATTTATACATATTTTTTAATGAAGGTGGTGGTTTTGTTGGATATTTAACTGAAAATGCTAAACCATGAGCTTGATTAAAATTATGATATGGATCTTGTCCTAAAATAATTGCTTTAACAGAAGTTAATGGTGTTAATCTTGACCATGAATAAATATCTTCTCTTGGAGGGAAAATTGGATTTGTATCTGTTGCTTTTGAATACTCTGTTTTCAAGAATTGTTTTAAATTTATAAAATATGGTTTTAAAAACTCTTGTGATAATGCTTTAAACCATGAATCTTCAAGTGTTGTAATTTCTAAATCTAATAAATTTTTTTGATCTTCTGTTAAAGATTTGACATATTCTTTTTTAAAATCTGATAAATTGGCATCATTTAAATCATTGGTTGTTATATTATTTGTCTTATTAGTATTTATATCTTTATCATCAACTTTGGAGCTATCAAGCGGTCTAGCATCTCTGACTTGAACAGACGCGTCTTTTTTGTTGATATTTGTATTTGTGTCTTGCGTTTTTGAAGTGAAAAAAGCAGTTATTGGTTTACTTGATGTGGACTTCAACTTTTTAGAAGTTACCTGACTGACACTTTTCTCAACACTTCTCTTCAATACCGTCATTTTATTGAGTACTTCTAATTAAACAGTATTTTAACTTCAAAGACCAAAAAACTTTTATGAAATTTCCTCTGCCATTTTAATTTGCACATGTCCGGATTCTGCCAATTTTTAACTAAACAAATTTTATCCGGAACTTTTGGGAAAACGTCATAAAAATTTACTAGAAAGAAAACTATTTATCATAGTACAAAATACTAAAAATTAATTCAAAACTTTCTTAAAACTAATATTTAAACTTCCAATTGAATCTAATATCCACATCAGTTGAAAGTAATTGAGACGATCATTCCTTTTAAAGTTTACTACATCACATATCTTGCTTTACTTGTTTGATATTATCTTTTGTTTTTTAGGGGAAAATTGTGGGCTATTGCTATATACTCAAAATCATTAACTAATATCTACAACTACAAACTTTAGAACCCCTTAAATATTGATATATCATATTTAATAGACCATACACAGTGATAAATAATATTTTTCCCTACAAGTTTCTAAGAACAAATAAGTCACTTACAAATACTATGTCAAAAGGTTCATCACCTTTATCATCACCAGGTTTGCCTCCTACTGCCGTTCCTACTTTAAATCACAAATCTTCAAGAATTTTAGGAACAGCAAAATCTTCAACATCATTAAAATCACTTGCCAAAACTAACAATACAACAACATCTTCCACATTACATGATAATATCCATCCGAATTCTGCTGGTTCAGTTTCTTCTACCTTATCATCTAATAGTGAACGAAAATCAACATCATCAGAGTCATGGTCTCTTTGGGGCAGAAAATCATCACAACAACCTCAAATTGACTCGTTAAAACATCATGAATCAAATTCAACTTTACAAGTACCTCCAAGTATTAATCTTGAATCTTCAACAGCTACAATAAAATCAGATGCATTAACAATTTCTGCATCAAATTCACCAAATGTTGATTTACCAAAAGATTCAAATGATTTTATAGATCCAAATAATTTAGATATAAGATTGAACAATGGTATTGATAATAATCATTCTAATGAAATTCAAGATTATTCATCTAGAAGACAAACTGAATCTTCAGTTGATCAAAATAAACAAGCTGGTTGGTGGAGAAAGGCATCATTTACATCATTATCTAGTCGGAAACCATCTGAAGTTGATTTAAAACCTAGCGTTAGTAAGGATGGAACACTTAGACCAACAAGTAGTAATAACAATGGTACTGATAATTTAACTTTTGATACAGAAGTAAATAATAAAGAAGATAGTAAAATCAAAATTAATGAAAATAATTCTTCAACAGCAAATAGAAGATCTTCATGGAGTTTTTGGAATAATACTACTGTTAGTGCTGTCATTAATACTAATCATAATCCATTATCAAATAAATTAATATCTTCAGAATTAATTCATAATCATGATAATAAAATTCATGTTATAAGTGATACCAATAGTTCAATAAATTCTGCTACTACAAATCCAAATTCAAATATTAATAATACAATTACAACTAGTACAAATAAAGTTGTACCAAGTTTTGAAGAATCTTTACCATTATTATCAACAAGGAATAGTATTATAACTAATATTAATAAATTTCGTCATGATTTTGGATTTCAAGTTTCAGAACCAAAACATTTATTTAGAACTTCAAATATGAATATTAAAAGTCTTAAAAAAATTTTAATTATTGGAGTTCATGGATTTTTCCCAACAAAAGTTATTAGACCATTAATTGGTGAACCAACAGGAACATCAATTAAATTTGCAAATGAAGCAGAAAAAGTTATTTTAAAATGGGCAAATAAAGAAGAGAATAATCATTTAAGATTTGAAATTAAAAAAATTGCATTAGAGAAGGAAGGTAAAGTTATGGATAGAGTTGAATTTTTTTATAAAGTTTTAAAAGAGTTAAAAGAAGAAATAAATTCATGTGATTATATTTATATTGCAGCACATAGTCAAGGATGTCCAGTTTCAATATTATTATTATCAAGATTAATTATGGATGGATTATTAGATGTTAGTAATAATGATAAAAAGATTTCATTATTAGCAATGGCTGGTATTAATAATGGACCATTTTATGGAGTTGATCAAAAATTATTTGTTAGATTTTATTCAACAATTGAATGTGATTCATTATTAGAATTATTTCAATTTCAAAAATTTGATTCAATTTTATCAAGAGAATTTATATCATCATTAGAACATATATTATCATTTAATAATATTAAAATTACATTTGTTGGATCAATTAATGATCAATTAGTTCCATTATATTCTTCAACATGTCTTCATATTAGACATCCAAATATTTTTAGAGCTACATATATTGATGGATCAAGTAATACACCTGATTTTGTTTCAAGAACTGTATCATTAGCTAATCAATTGCATAATATTGGACTTAGTGATCATGGAGTAATTAAAGAGATTAGTAATTCATTAGCAGGTCCATTAACAGGTGGTGGACATTCAAGAATTTATAATGATGAAGAAGTTTATGAATTAGCTATTGATTTTTCATTATATACCAATGAATTAAAGTATAGTGTTCCAATTGAAGTTAAGAAATTTTCTATTGATTCATTAGGTCTTAATCCATATCATTTACCATGGTGTATGAGAGGTTTATTATTCGAGACAAAGAATAATTTAAATTTAACAGGAGTAACAAGTGGTGAAGAGCAAATTAATAATTTAAATAAAGAATTTGAAAATTGGAGACCTGAGACTAAACAGTTGAAAGATATGAAGTATAGGTTGAATGGTATGAAGAGTAAACTATAATATATAGTTATGATGTTTAATGAATTTATAAGTTAATGAATATTTATATTGACATGTGAATTATTGAATTTCGACCTCCAGTACCTCGGAATTATTCCGATACTTTTTTAAATTTTATGGGGTACAAGACTAAATATTTATATGTGAAATTTTTAAGGAAATTTAACAGTTTGATGATGAAGTGAATGCACAAGACTTAACACTATACGAAATTGAAACAGTATTCTGTAGAACAAGTGATCATTCGATACTTCTTTCACATCTTGTACTTATTCTTTGTGTTGAAAGGTTTTTGATGCACGAAAATCAAGATCGGAACATTTTGTATTGTTGTTTGATAGATTTTTGTAGAATAATCAGATCAAATAGAAGCTATAAATACATCTGTAGAGAACTGGGATAGCTTTGAAGTGTGATCTAGAATAGAATTAATGAATGAATAAGGTCAAACTAGAGCTCCTTTTCACTCTTTGATTACCTTGATCTCTCCAACACGTCCCTTCCCATTAGTTCTAATTTTAGTTCTTGATGAGCTGTTGGCTTTGTTGAAAAATTTATTCACTATATTATTATTTTGATTATTAGCCATAAGCCGGTAGAAGAGTCTATAATTTTAGTCTCTGTTAAGTGGTTTTATGGTAATTCAATGGTGATTGAACTGTTCGAGGTTGAAACTCTAATGTTTTATGTCAACAATCATTCAATCATTGTGTCCTTTAGATCAGTTATATAAAGCACTCCTTCTCGCTCTACTACTTCAACTCGCAACAACAACAACACAAAATTACACTCGCTTGAAACCTGGAGCAGCACTGTACACACAGAAATCACGTTACAAACTCATCTCCCTCTCCTTTGGTTGGCCATTCTACTTTAATGAAAGTCTATATTGTTTATCTCTCTTTGCTTACATAATCCACACTGTTAACAAAAAAAAAAAAAAACACAAAAAAAAGAAGTTTCGAAAAAAAAAAAAAACTTCAACAAATTTCCTCTCAAAAAATCCAATCTTCACTTCTCAAAATTCACAGTCTCAGGTTCGTTGTTGAAACTTAATTGAATCTGTCTCTGTTATTTTTATACATCCACACTATATCTACTCATACAATCTGTTTCCCTGAATCCTCTTTATTTATTCTGTGCTCTCAATTTTATTTTTGTTTTATTTTGCCACTTTTTTTTCCCTTTAAGAAATAAATTCCCTTTCAATCTTTATCAATCACTTTACAAAAAAAAAATTATTTATTTACAGCAAAAAAAAAGGTCTCAGAATTCAAATCATACTTATTTAAAGATATACCAGAACTATTATTCATATAGGAGACTTAGACATCTATAACCATATCACTCACTAAAATTTATCATTATTCATCCATTTTCTACATTTAATTTAATTAATTCAATTCATTCTATATTGTTTAAGCAAAAAGGATTTAGCAAATAAAAGAAAAAAAAAGAAGACAAGACAAAAAAATTATCATATAACAATGGGTAACAATACTTCAAAACATAAAGGTGATACTTTGAAGTCATATCCTTCATTCCAAAGAAGTGATACCCAAGGTTCTTCAAAATCTACAAGATCTTTAAGATCAAGAAGATCATTATCAAGAGACTCTGTTGATGTTGGTTCTTTTAAAAGTGCTAATAATGAAGTCCCTCATACACCTAATTTATCAAGAAAAAATTCTTCAAGTAATACAACAGGAATTCAATCAAGTGTTAGTAATAATAATTCTTTACCTTATATAGGTTCAACAAATATTGAAAATATCCCAAGTTTAAATGTTTCAAGTCCTGATGGAAATTTAAATTTACCTCCTTCAATGGTTCAAGCTGAACCAAAACATCCAATCTTAAGAAATAATAGTGAAGCTCAAGATGATCTAATAAGAGCAATGGCTTCAACAAATATTTCTGATAATAATCAAAATTCATCAAATAATAATAACAATACCTTAAATTCAAACACATATAATAATGATAATGATCACAATAATAATCCTGATATCAATATAACTTCTCCAAATATTGATGTGCCCAATCATCCTAATAATCATCGTCGTACAAATAGTTCTTCAAATATTTCAAATAAAAGTTCATTCTCAAATTATTCAACTCCATTCCAATCTCCAAGTTCAAATCCAAATCATTTAAGTTCAAATTCATTATTAACATCACAAACTGGTGTTCAATTAAATCTTGAAGAAGCAATTCAAAGATTATTAGATGCAGGTTATTCTGCTAAAAAATCAAAAACTCTTTGTTTAAAAAATTCAGAAATTGCTTTAATTTGTTCAACTGCAAGAGAAATTTTTTTAAATCAACCAACTTTATTAGAATTATCTCCACCTGTTAAAATTGTTGGTGATGTTCATGGTCAATTTGGTGATTTAATTAGAATGTTTACAAAATGTGGTTTCCCACCTTCTTCAAATTATTTATTCTTAGGTGATTATGTTGATAGAGGTAAACAATCTTTAGAAACAATATTATTATTATTATGTTATAAAATCAAATATCCAGAAAATTTCTTTTTATTAAGAGGGAATCATGAATGTGCAAGTGTTACAAGAGTTTATGGATTTTATGACGAATGTAAACGTCGTTGTAATTTAAAGACTTGGAAATTATTTATTGATACTTTTAATTCATTACCTTTAGCTGCAATTGTTGCTGGTAAAATTTTTTGTGTTCATGGTGGGTTATCACCTGTTTTAAATTCAATGGATGAAATTAGAAATATAAATAGACCAACTGATGTCCCAGATTTTGGTTTAATTAATGATTTATTATGGTCTGATCCAACTGATGCTGTTAATGAATGGGAAGATAATGAACGTGGTGTTTCTTATTGTTTCAATAAAGTTGCAATTAATAAATTCTTAGCAAGATTTGGCTTTGATTTAGTTTGTCGTGCTCATATGGTTGTTGAAGATGGTTATGAATTCTTTAATGATAGATCATTAGTTACAGTATTCTCAGCACCAAATTATTGTGGTGAATTTGATAATTGGGGTGCTGTAATGTGTATTAGTGAAGAATTATTATGTAGTTTTGAATTATTAGATCCATTAGATTCAGCTGCTTTAAAACAAGTTATGAAGAAAGGTAAACATGAAAGAAGACTAGCTAACCTTGCTGCACAACAACAAAATACTTCTGGTGCTAGTAACCATGGAAGTAATCATGGTAGTTTTTCAATAACATCTGCTATAGCTGAAGCTCATCAATCTCATCATCATTAGAATTGCCTTTATGATATTTTTGCATTTAAAACAAATTACATTATTATTATTATTATTATTCTTATTTTATTATAAATTTCTAATGTTTTTTCCTCTTTCAGTTCACAAACTATATAGAAACATCTAGTTGTGTTTGCTATTATCTATTTTTTTTAAAAAAAATTATATTATACCTTTTTGTTTTCCTTTTATTTCAAATTTTATATCCGTTATTCTGTTTTTTTTTTTCACTATATTTTTTATAATTATCTTATTATTACTACTATTTTGGTTAATTTAATTATAATCGGTTTTATTTGTCATTTTGTTTAGTTTTCATTCCTTTATCATAATCAACTTTTCATTTTTATTTTGTTACAATCCCATATAAATACTTTAAAAACATATAAAAATTTTAAGTTTGAAGTCATATTAAATTTCTAGTAGCTTTTTACAGGTACACTACAGATTTAAGTATAATTTATATGCAGATTTATACAATAAACAATGAAGAGTTCTCTATTAATTTAAATAAATATAATACATTTTCTATATCTTTTCAATTATAACGTACCAATTATCTCTCTCATACCCACTTTCTACTATTTTTGTGTCTGCTTCAATAGCGTTTGATTCTAGTTCACCTTTCTTGTATAAATGATAATATCTAAATTTTGTGTCATCTTCCTTCTTTTCTTCCTCTTCTTTTTGATCTTCTTCTTTGGTTGTAGATTCTTCTACTTCATCAG
>JAJMKA010000112.1:0-20522 GCA_030563805.1 Ruyongia namnaoensis
GATTTGATCAATTATTAAATTAAGGGATAAATTTGATGATTAAGAAATGTAGGCACAATCGTCCTGAAGTTAATCAGTTGTTCTGAAGTTCACTAACTGTATTAAATTACTAATAAACCATTGCTCAATCCATTTTAAGTTATAATATCCATATTGTTGTTAAAGTTCATTAGATAAAAGATATAAAGAAGAAAGGAAAAGAAAGGAAAAGAAAGTCTTTGAAATTTTTTTTTTTATAATTTTTTTTTTCTCTCTAGGCTCCCTCTAAAAATACTCTAGGCAGGACGGTGTCTAACTGCTAGGCAGAGAATTCTTATAAGCATAACTATATCTTCTAAATTAATAGAAATACACAAATAAACCACAAATTTTGTATGAAATACCTACTTTTAAATTGAAGTTTAATTAGAAATATAGGTAATTTGAATACATATTTGGCTTTATTCTTTGAACTATAGAATATTTTTATTTTAGTTCTTACGTTTAAGATTAATTATCATACCTATGGAGAGTTTACTAAAGAACTCTAAAATTGAGAAAACCAAAATTCCAGAATTTGAACTTATACAAATGCATTATTATGAATCTATAAAGGATAGAATATAATAAATAAGAACGAGAGAATTAGATTGATCTTTGTTTCAGTTTCAAATATTAATTTTTGGTGATTTTATTGAACTTTTTTACCCCAGATTTTGTTGATTCCATACAAAAAATTATTTGATGATTGAACTAAGTGATGTTAAGTAAAGCAATTTGAATAGTTCAAATTAACTTGGTGTAGATTCAAGATCAACTAACGATATAAACTATTGTTTATGGTTATGAACATTGTTTCAACCACACAACTGTAATCAATTGCATTATAACTATTGGAAATCATATAACTCAGTAATACTCAATAAGTAAGTTTTTGATTGATCTATTTTAAAAATTGTATTAAATTTAATTTGTTTATTGTTTTTGATTAGAATTTAATTTTATACAGAATCACTACTTCAAACGAACATGACTTTCAAATATTTTTGATTTTATTGGTATAAAATATTTTAACAAGTTCGTCAATAAGAAGAAGAAGAAATATCTAAATACAAAGATGTTATGCTAATATGATATAATTTGACTATATATTATCAGTTAATTAAATAAATAGGATTTTAATATTAATATTTGATAATAAGATATGTGATTATACAATTCAATTGAGATTGAAATTTCATGAATATATTCCAATTTAAAGCTGTGAGCTGCGAGGCTTTACAAGTGAAGTAGTAAACTATGAATATATCTAGGAGTATTAAATATTATACTTAATGGTGATTGGTGAAGCAACATTTAACCGTTCCTCAATTTCTGATTGGCAGTTGGTAATTTCTTATGTCAATTTACACCCACGAACAATAACGAAAAAAAGTCTTTTAAGAACGACATCAACTTCAATAAACTAAAAGTGGAAATTTATTTAGATATTCTTTGTCTACTTGATCATGGCTTTAAAATGATACTAGTATTGAAGGTATATCACTTCACTTCCGAGCAGATAAATAGGGAGTAGATCGTCCACCAGAACCCATAATGAAAGAAATAATTGGCGTACGATATGCTTTAATAACAATGGACAGCTCATTGGACTTTAGAAAATTGTTCATTCTTATATAATTAATATTATTAACTATGGAGCATGTATGGGGGAAAATGGTGTTTGGTCACCGATCTAGATTCTACCAGTATAATATTCTCTGTTCCACTTTCTACTGTTCAGTGTTCTACTCTAGACTCTTTTAAGGGACCTGGGGGATCTCGATTTCTTGATAACAGATTAATTGCGGTGCTTAACGAGTATATAAACATGTATATTGACGTCTTGAAGTCTTGCTTTAATCTATAGTATACGGAGAAATATACAGAAAGACCGGTGTATTTATGTCTTTATCAGTTTTTATGTTTTATGTTGATGATATGATGATAAATTGGTGGATTTAGGATTAGTTTATACCTTATACCAAGACTTTTGTAGCCCATTATGCTATTACAAATTACAATACTCTAATTCTAAACTCTAAAGTATATACTTAGTATTGTTAAGTGTGGTAGACTGGTAGTATTTGGATTTTGGCGTTGTTATAAATTTGAAGACTTCGTTGTGACAATAATTCAATGATTCATTTAGGGTTAGAGACTAGATCAGGGACACACAGTAGTTAGAAGAATAATGTAGGGCTGTTGATTCATGGTTAGTGGTTACTGGTTAGACTTTAAAAATGGCAGATTGAAGTAATATAAAAACCAATAATTTTCTCTATTTTAATTATGATGAAGTTTCTACATGATGTCAAGTACCACTCAACAGTCAACATTCAATTCAGACACTGATTATCGATACATAACTACACAACTCTTTTTTTATCTCGAGAAGTCGAGTATTACAATGATATACTAGTTTACTAGTTTTTTTTGTGGGTTGTTAGTTGTTAGAAAACGTCCACATAGAAGTCCATCATCAACTACTTTCTTTATCAATGGATGGTCAATGAAAAAAAAAAAACTAACTACGTATATAGAAGTAGTAGTATTATCAGTTTTATCATTATCATTAAGAGATTTCTCTTATCAGATTGACAAACTACAAGCTCAATAAACAACTATTAATACTTCACCATTTCCTTCTTCTTTTTACAATTTTAATTTTCTTTCAAACAACTACAAATACAGTTAATCATAAAGAATAATGGCTACTGTTAACACTGGAAACTCTTCAGGTTCTGTTGATCAAGCAAATTCTATTAATCCTAAAGAGAACTATGAAATTGGTGAAAAGCAAATCAGTGATGGTAATTTAACTGATGAAGATATTGGTACAACTGAAAACCTTGAAGAAACTTATGGTATTACATTTGATAAAAAACGTGAACAAAAGTTGGTTAGAAAGTTAGATCGTCATTTAATGACTCTTTTTGGTGCAGTCTATTTCATCTCTTCTTTAGATAAAGGTAATATTGGTAATGCTAAGATTGCTGGTCTTTATGATCAATTAGGTTTAACTGCTTCTCAATATTCTGCTGTTGTCTCTGTTCTTTACGCTACTTATATTACTGTTGAATTACCTGGTGCTATCTTATCAAGAAAATTTGGTGTTAATAGATGGCTTTTCTTTATTATGGTTTCTTGGTCATTGGTTACTATCTTTACTTGTTTTGTTAGAAGTTATGGTACTCTTTTATTATGTCGTTTATTATTAGGTTTATTTGAAGGTTCACTTTTCCCAACAATGGGTGTTTACTTCAGTGTTACTTATAGTCCAAATGAATTATGTGAAAGATTAGGTATTCTTTATTTCTCTTCTCATATTTCTGGTGCCTTTTCAGGTTTAATTGCTACTGGTATTACCAAAATTCCTCCTATTGGTAACTTCTTAAGTTGGTCTTGGTTATTTGTCATTGAAGGTTCAGTATCTTTAATTATTGCCTTTTGTGTATTCTTTGCTTTACCAACTGATCCAAGAGAAGCCAGATTTTTAACACCAGAAGAAAAAATCATGATGAAGATTAGATGGGAAAGAGTTAAAGAATTCCAAGGTGATTTAGAATTTAACAAAAAGGAATTATACAAAGCTTTAAAGGATCCAATTGTTTATATCTCTTCAGCAATTCAATTCTGTGGTGATATTATTCTTTATGGTTTTTCTTCATTTTTACCATCAATTTTAAAAGAAGAATTAGGATTTTCAACAATGGAAGCACAATATTTAACTATTCCAATTTATGTTGCTGCTGCTATTTGTACTTATATTACAACCGTTGTTGTTGATAAAAAGGGTTATAGAACTTATTTAATGATGCTTCTTTGTGCAATTAGTGGTGTTGGTTATATTATTTTATTAGCAACCACAAATGGTGGTGCCAATTACTTTGCTTGTTATTTAATGTCAATCATTATGTTTGGTCTTGGTGGTATTAATTATGCAATGCTTCAAATGAATATGTCACCAGTTTATCGTCGTGCTTCAGCTTTAGGTATTAATCAAACTTTAGGTAATCTTGCTGGTGTTATTGCAGGTCAAATTTATAGAACTGCTCCATTTAGATTAGGTAACGGGTTTTCATTAGGTTGTATTGTTGCAGGTTTCGGTTTTGCTAACTTATTAAGATGGTATTTGATTAGAGAAAATAGAATTAAACAAGAAATTTTAGAAGGTAAAAGAGAAGATACAATGGCTGTCAGAGAAGGTAATGATGCACTTGATTTTGTTTACAAATATTAAGATTTCTTTTATTTTCTTTTGTTCAATCCTATATATGATTAAATCTTTATATCAGACAGTTTAGTTTAAATTAAAATTAATGAGCTGGTACTCACCTATTTTATTAAGTCAATATTATTATCTTTATTATAACTATTATGAATATTTTACTTGATTTGTATAATTCAATAGAATATGCGTTTTTGAATTTTAATCAATTTGTAATCTATTGTAGCTTTATATAATTACTTGAAGGTGATATATTATTTTTATAACATCAATTCGTACAATCGTACAATAAAATGTAACTTTCTAATCGTTATGTTTTGTTATACTATTTTAAAATTTAAAGATAGTATAATAAACTTATTTGAGTAGAGGATTAACGACACTTGTTTAATAGTAATTGATAATTTGCTCAAACTTCAATATTTTAATAAATTATAAAGGAAAAACTTACATTGGTTAGACAATAGACATTAGACTACAACAGCATCATCACATGCACATTATTAACCATAGAATTATAGAAATAAGTGTTTTCAGTCGAGTATACCAAGAGATGCCAGAACAGATTATGCCAATTCTTATTGTTTTAGTCCATTCAAGAAAAAAAAGCACGTCCACTCAAAGACTCTTTGTCCACAAACCACCAAAATCAGCATCGCAGTATCTGTATCGCACTTTGAAGCTTTGATTGTTTGGTTAGCAGTTAACTAGAAAGTCGAGCAGTTAAACTGTTGAAGTTTATTGAGATAATCTTCCTTTTCGTTGTTATGGACTCTTAGGTTAGGACTATCATCCACCCAGTTCAAAAAGTCCACATCAAATTCCAATGATCTATAATTTTGCGACTTGATATTTGAATTCACTTCCATCATCTCTCATCTCTAATCAGAATCTAAAGTTCACTATTGATTCCTCTTCAAAATAACTATATATATAAACACATCACACTTATCATATTCTTCAAACATGTTATTGAAATCAGTATCACTTTTACTACAAAATATATCAAGAAAAGAACAAAACAAACATGTCTTCAGTAAAGGGTATCAAAATTGCCATCGATAGAGGTGGGACCTTCACTGATTTCTTTGCTTCTATTCCAGGTAAAGAAGAATTTGTATTCAAACTATTATCTGTTGATCCATCAAACTATAGAGATGGTCCAACTGAAGGTATTAGACGTATCTTAGAAATTGCTCATGACGTTAAGATCCCAAAGGATGAATTATTATCTTTAGATTCAATTGAATCAATTAAAATGGGTACTACTGTTGCTACAAATGCTCTTTTAGAAAGAGAAGGTGCTAAAGTTGTTTTATTAACTTCAAAAGATTTCAGAGATGTTTTAGCCATTGGTAATCAAACAAGACCAGATATTTTTAACATTAGTGCTAAAAAATTAGATCAATTATATCACAAGGTTGTTGAACTTGATGAACGTATTACATTAGTTAACTATACTGAAGGTGGTGGGGCTAAATATAAATATACTTTAGCTGATGCTGACAAATTTCCAAAAGATTCTTTAGTTGAAGCTGTTACTGGTGAATTGCTTCAAATTTTAGAAAAACCAGATTTAAAAGTTGTTGAACAACAATTAAAGGATTTAAAATCACAAGGTTATTCAAGTTTAGCTATCTGTTTTATGCATTCATATCTTTACCCAACACATGAACAAGATGTTGCCAAATTAGCTAGATCAATGGGATTCCAAGTTTCTGTTTCAACCGAATTACAACCAGTCATTGGTATTGTTAATAGATGTTCTTCAACTGTTGCTGATGCATATTTACTACCAAAAATACAAGATTATTTAGAGAGTTTTGGTTCTGGTTTCAAAGGTGGATTACAATCTTTTGGTAACAAGTTATTATTCATGCAATCAAACGGTGGTTTATGTACATGGAATAATTTTACAGGTTTAAGAGCTGTTTTATCAGGTCCAGCAGGTGGTTTAGTTGGTTATGCTGAAACTTGTTATGACACAAGACCAGAATTCAGTAAGGCAACATTAGCTTTAGATATGGGTGGTACCAGTGTTGATATTTCAAGATTTTCTGGTAAATATGAACATGTATTTTCAAACGTTGTCAGTGAAGTTAATTTATCAACTCCTCAATTGGATATTTCTACTGTTGCTGCTGGTGGTGGTTCTATTTTATATTTTAAAAATGGTATGTTTGTTGTTGGTCCACATTCTGCTGGTGCCCATCCAGGTCCTGCTTGTTACAGAAAAGGTGGTCCATTAACTGTTACAGATGCAAACTTATTCTTAGGTAGATTATTACCAGAATTTTTCCCAAGTATTTTTGGTCCAACTGAAGATCAACCTTTAGATGTTGAGCAATCAAGAATCTTATTCGAAAAATTAACTAAAGAAATCAATGAAGAAATTGGTGCTAAATTTACACCAGAAGAAGTTGCATTAGGTTTCTTAAAAGTTGCAAATGAAAGTATTTGTCGTCCAATTAGAACTTTAACAGAAGGTAAAGGTTATAATACAAGTGATCATAATTTATGTGTCTTTGGTGGTGCTGGTGGTCAAGTTTCTTGTGCTATTGCCCAAAATCTTAATATTAATACTGTTGTTATTCATAAATATTCATCAATTTTATCTGCATATGGTATTTCTTTAGCTGATATTGTTTTAGAAAAACAAGAACCAACTTCTCTTGTCTTTGAACCTGAAAACTATGATGATATTAAAGCTAAAATTGAATCTTTAAAGAAGAAAGTTTATGATCAATACTTAGAAGAAAAAACTAGTGATTCAAGAACTACTTCAGAAGTTTACTTAAATATGAAATATAGAGGTACTGATACTTGTTTAACTATTTTAGAGCCTGAAGATTGGGATTTCAAAGCCAAATTCATTAAACAACATCAACAAGAATTTGGTTTCTTATTAGAAAGAGAAGTTATTGTTGAAGATACTCGTGTTAGATTAATTATTCATGGTGATGATAAAAAGGAATCCAATCCATTTGCTGAAGAAACAGTTATTGCTAAGTTATCAGAGCCAAAACCATTTAAATCTGTTACTTCATATTTTGAAACTGTTGGTCATTTAGAAACTAAATTATTTAAATTAGATGATGTTCCAAAAGGTTCTGTTATTAGTGGTCCTGCTATTATTATTGATGAAACTCAAACTGTATTAGTTGAGCCAGATTGTTTTGCTAATATTTTATCAGAATCCATTTTAATTAAAGTTTCCAAAGCAAAACCAGTTCCACTATCTTCTACTGTTGTTGATCCAATTCAATTATCTGTCTTTGGACATAGATTTATGTCAATTGCTGAACAAATGGGTAAAACTTTACAAATGACTGCTATTTCTACCAACATTAAAGAAAGATTAGATTTTTCATGTGCCCTTTTCACAGCTGAAGGTAAATTATTAGCTAATGCTCCTCATATTCCAGGTCATTTAGGTTCTATGTTCTTAGCTGTTGAGAAACAAAATGAAATCTGGCAAGGTAAATTAAAACCAGGTGATGTTTTATTTGCTAACCATCCATCTACTGGTGGTACTCATTTACCAGATATTACTGTTTTAACTCCTGTTTTAGATGATGATAATAATATTTTATTCTGGACTGCTTCTAGAGGCCATCATGCTGATATTGGCGGTATTTCTGCTGGTTCTATGCCTTCTGATTCTAAGGAAATCTGGCAAGAAGGTGCTGCTATTGAATCTGAAAAACTTTATGATGAAGGTGTTTTCCAATTAGCCAAAGTTGTTGATTTATTACATACTCAGCCAAGTCAATATCCTGGTTGTGAAGGTTCAAGAGCACTAGAAGATAATATTAGTGACTTAAAGGCTCATGCTTCAGCTAATTATAGAGGTATTAAATTATTAAAAGAATTGATTGATACTTATGGTTTTCCAACTGTTAGATTATATATGGATGCTATTCAAAACTCAGCTGAAGTTGCTGTTAGAGGTTTATTACAAGTCGCTTATGATCGTTTTGGTGGTAAACCATTAAAGGCTGTTGATTACTTAGATGATGGTACTGCTATTGCTGTTTCAATTGATATCAACAGAGAAGATGGTAGTGCAGTTTTTGATTTCTCAGAATCAGGTGAACAATTTTACAGTAACTTAAATTGTCCAATTGCTGTGTTGTTTGGTAGTGTTCTTTATGTTTTAAGATGTTTGATCAATATTGATATCCCATTAAATAGTGGTTGTATGGCCCCATTGGATATCATTGTTAGAGATGGTTCATTATTTAAACCTTCTTATGAAGCAGCTACTGTTGGTTCTAATGTCGAAACTTCACAAAGAATCACTGATACTTTATTTAAAGCATTCCAAGCTTGTGCTGCTTCACAAGGTACTTGTAACAACTTTACATTTGGTTCATCAGATGAAAAGTATGGGTTGTTTGGTTACTATGAAACTATTGCAGGTGGTGGTGGTGCTGGTGAAAACTTTAATGGTCAATCAGGTGTTCAAGTTCACACTACTAATACTAGAATGACTGATTCAGAATCATTTGAAAAGAAATTTCCATGCATCTTAAGAAAGTATGAACTTAATAAAGGTTCAGGTGGTAAAGGTTTACATACCGGTGGTGATGGTGTTATTAGAGAAATTGAATTTACTATTCCATTACAAGCTACTTGTTTGATGCAAAGAAGAGTGTTCGCTCCTTATGGTATGAATGGTGGTCATCCAGGTAGAAGAGGTTATAACTATTGGTTTAAGAAATTAGATGATGGTTCATTTAGAAAGATTGCCTTAGGTGGTCAAAATAGTGTTTGGGTCAAACCAGGTGATAGAGTTCGCATTGAAACTCCTTCAGGTGGTGGATGGGGTACTGCATCTGATGAAGAAGAAACATATGAAGGTTCTAGTAAGGTCAGTGTTAATCCTGATATTCCATATCCATCAATTGATGCTCCAAATGTTGAAGCCAGTAAATTAACAGGTGGTGTTGCATTAAGAGCTATGACTCAAGCCACAAATTAATATTCTGCATTGATTTAAATTATTTACAATTAGATCAAACTTTTTCATTTCTGTTTATAATAATTCTTTTATATATAATAATTCTTTTATCATACTAAATATTAATGTATCTGTTTCAATTTTATGATAGTAGTAAGTAAAAAAAGTACAATATAAAAAAATAGTTAAATTTTCTATCCTATATTTTCTCTTGATCATATCTATTCCTGTAGACGACGCAATTAAAAAGATTCTTTAATATTTATAATAAAATCATCAATAATAATATTTCTTGTTAATACCCAATATACCCAATACCATACTCTATGTTTATAGAGGTTGGTGTTTTATAAATTTTAAGACTTATGTAAAATATAAAATATCATTTTGAACCAGCAAATGACAAGCATATTTTCTTCTTTTTGGACCCTATTTAATTATTTTGATGATTCTTTCAGATATGGTTCTAATTGGACATCTTCTTCGTTGATTCACCAGTAAATTCAATAAAAAAAAAGTATAAATCAAAATATTGCTTTTCTCTCTAACCTTTCAAATACCTTTCTGTTTTCTAATAAAACATCAAACACAAATGTATGACCACCATTTAATCTTAAAGTAGTTTGAACATTTTCATAAAATTGAATATATCTTGAAAGTAATATCTCTGATCCCATACTAGTTTTATGACTATGTTCAGGCCATAACTTAAAATATATAAAACTCTCCAATTCTTCAATTAATGCATTTGGATCATCTTCAAAATCAGTATATTTATTGAATTGAATATTCTTGTTTGATGATAATTCTTCTTTAAATCCCTGAAGTTCATTATAGAATTTTTCTATATACTGTGAATCATCTGGTAGTTGTCTATATTCTGTTTGTCTTTTGATAATAAGCTTTCTTTTCATAGTCATATCATCTGTGTTATCATCTGTTGAGTAAAGTCTATATTGAATATTTGTTTTTGGGAGGTGCTTTATCTTTATTAGATCAAATGGTTTAATGGATCTAGCTGTTGATCCAACTCTTTTTGTAAAAATATTCATCATAACGATTAATTATTAGAGGAACTTTAATAGTTAAATATTCTAACTTTGAATTTAATCAACAGTAATATAATGTTTTTTATATAATTAATTGAGAAAACAAGTTATAAAAAATGGTGTCAAAATAAATTTAAATTTGACACCCTTTTTTTTTTTTTTTTTTTTTTTTTTTAAAGTTGTAATAAATCTGTCAAATATGTGTCAATAAACCAAAAAGGGAGTTAAGGTACAAACTACAAACTGAAGTTATAAACCACAGATAAATTACAAATTACATTCAGTTTCTTCATCTTATAAGTAAGTAATAAGTATTGAATAATACAAATATATTGATATTTATTAATATTAATGATTAATATAAAATTAATTAAACTTCTCAACTCCACTAAGTCCATTCTTTAATATCTTTCAAATCATGCACTTGACCATCACCTCCAAGTCTATCTTGACTTCTATCTTTACTTGTCTCAGGTCTCCATCTCCATTTTTCTCTCATCTCTGGTTTTAAACCTTCCTTACCTTTCATGACTAACGATGCAATGTATTTACCAATAACTGGCATGAATTTAAATCCATGACCAGAATCACCTGTTGCTAATATTAATGAACCATTTAAATAATCTGGATGTTCATCAATTAAAAAAAATCTATCAGGTGTATCTGTACACCAACATATTTTTTGTTTAACAAAATCTCTTTTAGAAAATTCTGGAACTGTTTGTTCAAATATTTGTCTTATAGCCTTTTCACATTGTGTAGGGATAGAATCTTTTAAAATTGGTTCTGATGATTCTGGATTATTATCACTTCCTTCTTTATAATTTGTAAAACCTGGTGTTTCATTACAAATCTTAATTTCATTATTAGTATCTGGTTCAAAAAAGAAACCTTGATCAAAATTTAATAAAACTGGCATATTTTTAAATTTATTTGTTTCTTCTTCAGTTACTTTAATATGAGCAAATGTCCAACATTTAGCAAGTAATTGATCTTTAAAATTCAATATTTTAATTGATGAAGCACCTGTTGCTATGATTAACTTATCAGAATAATATTTTTCACCTTTAATAGTTGTACAACCTTTAACTTCATTATTCTCAACAATTAAACCATTAACTTCTCCAACAATGATCTTACCACCTAAATTAATAACCTCTTTTGCAACATTAATTAAACAATTTTTAGCATGAGCCCAACCACATTCATCTTTTTGGTAATAACCTGTCCAATTAATCATATCACCAGTTAATTGAGGAGCATATTTTTTAAAATCATCACCATTTTTTAAAACAACTAATGAATCTCTACCAGCTTTAATTCTTTGATTATTTAAATCGTCTAATTCTTCTTTAGCTTCTTTTGTTGTAGCAGCATATAGAATACCAGTTTCATGAAATTGTGGATTAAAAATTGGATCTGATTTCCAAGCTTGTAAAGCTTCAATAGCTAAAGTTTCATGAAATTCATCACCATAAGAAGATTGAATGATTTTATTAACATCACAAGCGGCTGATAGACTTGAAGGAATCTCATTAACATCAATAACTACAACATCTTTACAACCATTTCTTAATAGATCTAAAGCAGTTGATAGACCAAAAGTACCACCTCCAACAACTATAATTTTTCTTTGATCACTCATCTGAAAGTATAAAAGTATAGTATTGAGTTCAATTGTTGATAAATAGGGAAAGATATCATTCAAACATGGAGATTAACTTATTTAAGGAGATTTTTTATAAACTTATTAGTTGATTAAAAAGATTAAAAATACAAGTTGATGAGTATAAAAGGTTGCACCTTCCAAATTGTTGTTGACCTTCTGTTTATAAAAAAAAAAAAAAAAAAAAAAAACACTCACCTGCCAAATTTATATTCCAGCGAGAATTGATTTTGAGCTACTCTTGGTCTTTGGTCTTTTGGTTCCTGGTTTCTTGTTGTTGATGTGTTCCTTAAGCTTTATCAAATGAATATTAGAGAAGGTCGCTATGTATATCACTATGTGGTCTAAATGAATTTTGAAAACCCTGAGCATCAGATACTAACTAACTAACTAGTAAGTAATTGTCTTTGAATACTGAAAGAAGTTGTAGCTAAAATATGTTACGTCTAACGTTAAAGAAATCTACATTGAAAGAGGATACTGAGTATACTATTATAGGTCATATACCTTGTCCCTTGAATTTAAACTCTATATTAATTAAATTAAAAGCTTTATTGATGAATCTTTGATATTATACCCAAAAAGCTACGAATAATAAGTGTTTAAACTAATCAACTTACTTTATATATAAAAGAACAGTTATTAAACAAAAACAAACAAAAAGGTATATGTATATAGAGCATAATTATAAATATACAAAATTAAGAGTTTACATCAATTTCACCAGGAAAAGTTAATTGATTTTAATTCCAAGTATCTGGTCCAAAGTAACCTTTACTTGGTAATGATAAATATGGTGTACCTAAACCATCAGCTGTATTATCATTAGCTGTTGTACCCCACCAAGTAACAGATCCACCAGGTAAGAAGACACAGAAGAACATAATAATACCACAAATAGCAACACCTGAATCAAGACCAGCTGATAAAATAAATAAATACTTTCTCCACCAATCTGGCCATCTCTTCTTAATATAATAATTGAAAATAACAGCAACAAAAATAGCAGATGTATAATTAATACCTGTAGCTGGTGGGAAATTACCTAAACTACCAAATATAACAACCCAATTAATATCATTTAAAAATTTATTGTTTGGGAATTTCTTTTGTAAAGCCCAAGTGATAATAATAACAACTGGTGAAATCCAGAAAAGATGTAATAAACCACTGTAAATATCACCAACAGCCCATAAACGATCACCTAATAAACCCCAAACAACTGAAGCTGAGAAATTGGTTGTACCTTGTGGACATGAATAACCATTTGCTTGATCTGGAGAACAAATATCATCAACACTTTCCAACATGAAAATTAAAACACCAACTTGAACAAGAGCACCAATAATACAAGCACAAACTTGTGCAACAAAAACACTTCTCTTTGGAACCTTCATGTAATAACCTAATTTCATATCAGATGAGAAATTTAAAGCTTGTAAAACACCTGTATAAGCATAAAATTTAAAAGTTAAAGAAACAATTGGTAAACCTGGTAATAAAAATGCAGCAATAATTTGACCAAGGACAGTCATGTTGTTTGTATTAACGTTGGTCATTGAATAAATAATACCAATTGGTAACATAAAAACAAAAACCATTGCAAAATCTAAGACAACGGCCCAAATTGGCATTTGAGTTTTATAGAAATGCATGATTAAACAAGTAACAATAAAGACAATAACTGTGATAAGACCATACCACCATTTTGGAACACTTCTATAATTTTTATCCATAATTCTAACATGTACATCTCTCTTTGAACCATTTTTCAATGAATGAATAATTTCTTTACCGTGATATAAAATAACGTGAACAGGACCTCCAATTAAAGTAGCAAATGAAGTACCATATGCAATAGCATAAGTGACGGCTAAAAATGGCATTGAATAAGCTTTATATTTTTCAACGTCTAAACGACCTGAGGAATCAATAACTCTTGAACCATTATAAGAAGCACCAGTATTATCAAAAACACTTGAAGAACTAATAGGTAAACAAGCTGAATAGAAACAATTAGTATAATATAGAATTGGTGATAATAACATAATAAAGATAGCAACACTTCCAAAAGTATTTAACATTGCATGTAAAGGAAAAACTAAAGGACTACCATTATAAGCAATTTGTGACCAATCAAAAGTCAATGGGAAAAAACCTAATGAATAAGTACCAAATAATTGATTAACAACAACATTATCTGGAACAATCCAACAAATCCAACTGAAATAAGATAAAGCAGTAAATAAGAAACCTGGTAACCAATAATAGGCAAAAGAACAACAAAAAACGATTAAAAAGAATTTTAATCTTGAAATTCTCCAACCATCAGCTATTGGATTTTCACCAGAATGAATACTCTTGAATAAAGCAATATTTGCTAAATTTGCAGGCCAAATTGATCTTGATGGACGAACTAAAAATTCATCAAATAAACCAGCTAAACCTAAACCAAGCATTTGACAAGTTAAAACTAATAAAATCATATAACCATGACTTTGATGCATACCATAAAATTCTTTTGAAACAGCAGCTTGAATAACATCAGTTGCATAAGCACTTGAAAAACTAATATTTGAAGCAATAGTGATTAAAGCATGTTCTTTAATATTAAATTTTCTATCAGGGTTAATATAAAATTTACCATATTTACCTAATGGAATATACCAAATTGGAACTATATACGCATATAGTTGACCAATAGGGAATGCAACAATTTGTGAAACTAAAGCAGTGATTGTAACACCAGGATACCTCATTGAAAAGATTTGATTAACACCTGAACCTACAACAGTGAATATTAAAGCAATTAACCAAACTCTTAAAGTATTAACAGGTAAAGTTGGATCATCTTCAGGTGTTACAACAGCTCTGACTTCTGGATAAGGAGAATCTTCAGCATCAGCATCTAAAATTTCATCTACACCATATTGATATATGATTTCAGAATCTGGACTTCTTTCAACATCAACATCGTAAGCTTGTTCAGTAAATGATGTTTTTGAGTCTAATTTTTCTTTTTCTTGTTTTTCATTTGAAGTTGATAACTCTATAACATCAGTATTCTTGATTTCATCATCTTCTTCTTCATGTTTTGATTGATTGATTTTGAACCTCATCTTTGTAAAATTAGGTTATTGATGATTTTGATAGATGAGTGAGATAGAACTAAAATTAAGATTTAAATTAACTGGGGTCTATCGATTATATTTATACCATCCAAAAGAAAAAATTAAAAAGGGATTGATTAGTAGATAGTACTTATAATGAAATTACTGGATATGGAATAAACAGAGATCATATTTAATTGTTTTTATTGTTGATTTATAAAAAGTTTTATACACACAAACAGTTTTTTTATTTATTCGACAGATTTTTTGGGTTGGACCTTCCTTCAAAAAAATGTAAATCGTGTGCTCTCAGCCTTCAGCCGTATTTAGTTAAGAAAGGTTGTAAAGGTTTGGGAAGGTGAAGGAATAGGTGTAGGGTGAGTGAGTAGAAGGTAGAAGGTAGAGCAATAGAGTAGTAGAATTTAGAAAGAAGAAGGTGAGTAGAGCAGTAGAGCAGTAGAAAGAAGAGAGGTAGAGAGAAGAGAGAAGGTCAAGTGTCACTTTTGGTTATGTAGCATTTATGAAATTGTAATATTGTAATTAGTTGTTAGTCATGTTGATGCCAATATACACAATACACAATACCAACCACCAACCAGTACAAACTGGAGTAACATGTAGTGTAGTCACTAGTCACTGGTCACCTAGTCACTAGTCACTAGTCACTGTAACGGTGTAACCTTCACTCCATATTTCATGAGCTATGAATAACCTTAGTACATGATGATCTGCTTCAATTTTCGTTACAATATTATTTCTAACAAAGTCACACTATTGATCAATCAATCTACAATCTACAATATACTACTCTACAACCCTCCAATTAACAAATTAACATTGATTTGTACGCTTAATAATGCTCTTAATACTCTTTATTATCGAGCATATAAATATAAAACATAAAACATTGAATTATTGACCAAAAATTTTCTGCTTCTACCTTCTTATACCTTTCTACTTACCAAACCAGAAAATAACAAAGTAAGAAGGTAGAGAGGTTGTAAATATTTAATGATTTATTCACTAATAGTCCAAAATCCAGATATATCAGTGTATTGTAATAAAATTATATATCAGTTGATTGGAAAAATATTGAATTTAACCAATATTCGCTTGTAATTTCGTTCGAATTAAAGAATTATCTATGATTTGTGAATTCTGTTAATCCAAAAAATTAAATCTCAGTCTGATCATATATCATAGTATTACATTAATACATTGATATTTCAATGATGATACCAACATGTTCAGATTTCTTGGTAATTTCTCTCTTTATTAGCTAAAATTATAAAATCATCATTAAACCAATTTCATAATACCAAACATCGAACTAAACACAAATTAACAACTTGAATATTGAAATTCATTCAACATATCATTAAAAAAGTCACCAACAGTATCAGTTTTAGATAAATATTATATCATATATATCTAGCTATGACCCCAATTTGAAAATATTTCTTTATTTATCAAAGTACAACTTATTCATTAGATATATTGTCTTGCAAATGGTAATTGACAGTCACAAAACATTGAACTAATCATCAAACAGTTTTAAATTAGCTTAATAAGTGATTAATTGATAATTTCATAAAATCACCCCCGACAAACCAAATCAAAATTACCATATGTCATATAGATATTTTTTCAAGAGAATACTAGTTTGTCATAATATAATAATATAATCAACCATAGATTTATATTATATAGCTAAAAAAAGAATAACTATAAAATCATCATTTGAACCACAGTCTTTTGAAATCTCCAATAGCATCATCAAACAGTCAACTTAATTAGAATCTTCTTTTGGTTTTTCATTAAATCCATAAGGATTTTTAATACTCCAATTCCATAAATCATTACATGCTTCTTGGATTGTTAATTCAGTTTTCCAATTTAATTCAGTATTTGCTCTTGTTGGATTAGCAGTCAAATTTAAAACATCACCATCTCTTCTACCTACGACTTCATAAGGTAATTCTTTACCAACTGCTTTACAGAAGGCATGGTAAACATCAAAAACTGTTGAACCTTGACCTGTTCCTAAATTCCATTCCCTATACAAACCTTCATTATTTAAAGATTTTAAATAATTTAAAGCACTAATATGACCTTTTGCCAAATCAACAACATGAATATAATCTCTAATTGGAGTGCCATCATGAGAATCATAGTCATTACCAAAAATTGATAATTTTTCTCTTCTACCTAAAGCAACTTGAGCTAAATATGGTAATAAATTATTTGGAATTCCTAAAGGATCTTCACCAATTAAACCTGATGGATGAGCACCAATTGGATTAAAATATCTTAAAATGGCAATTTTCCAAGTTTTATCACTATTAAATAAATCTTTCATAATTTGTTCAATCATAAATTTAGTTTGACCATAAGGATTTGTTGGACCTAATGGACAATTTTCAGGAATTGGAATCATATTTGGAAATCTTGTTGCATCACCATAAACAGTTGCTGAAGAACTAAAAACAATTGATTTAACATTAAATTTATTCATTGTATTTAATAAATTTATAGTACCAATAATATTATTTTGATAATATTGTAATGGAATCTTTGTTGATTCACCAACAGCTTTTAAAGCAGCAAAATGAATAACTGAATTAATTTTAAATTTTTGAAATAAATTTGATAAACCTTCATTATTTAATAAATCTAATTCAACAAAGGTAATTGATTTATTAACAATTTTTTCAACTCTTTTAACTGATTCTAAAGAAGAATTAACTAAATTATCAATGATTAATACATTGTAACCATTTTCTATTAATTCAACAACAGTATGAGAACCAATATAACCAGCACCACCAGTAACTAGAACATAACCAGCTTCTTGATCGTTAGTTGTTGTTGTCATTTTTTTGATTTTTGTTTGTTTTTCTATAAATTATTGAAGATGAAGAGTTTAAAAGTTGAAGAGGATAACCTGATTTCTATATATAAAATTATCATGAAAGTAATTGACAGTTCTAAAATCTATATAAGGACAAATTAATATTCCATTTGTCTCTTGTAATTAATAGAAGTGTAGAAAGATAATTTGAAATATCATGATGGTTCTTTGGATAGAGTAATAGAACGTGCTGTAATTAACCAACAAAGATGGGGTGGTCAAATAATTAATAAATTATAAAAGATCAATATAGCTTTCCTAATCACTTATCATTGGGCTCTATTAATAGTTAACTGACGTCTTTGAATGATGGATGGTGTTGTTTATTTTTTTTTAATTTTTGGTGATTTTATTTTTTGTCCAATATTTCTGTTTGTTCCGGTTGAATTAAAATTGTCCGGTTCCAGTTGGGTGGGACATTTTTCTGAGAAGAATATAGACATTTAGACCCTGTCTGGTTGAATTAAAAATTTAAACCCGTCTTATTAGCGTAACAATATATAGATATTGGTTGTATATGGTATTATTTTGAATGAAATATAGTGGGAAACACTCATGGTTTTATTATACTAGTTATTGCTTTAATTATGTAAAAAAAAAGATGCATACACAAGGAATAAAGATACACAAAAAGAGCAAAGAGCGCTTTCAAAATTTTTGTGTCGAGTTACTTGGGTTAATTTTTCCAGATTTGAAATATATTTGGACGACATTTCATTGAACCAGAATCTTCCGTTTTCCCATTGACTCCACCCCCAAGCTACCAAGAAACAAGAATCAACAATAGTACTTTTACTTCAAAAATAATGATCACAATCTCGATAGTTTTCACAATATACACGATTCACAAACCGTTTAGTAGTATTTACAAAGGTACCAGGTACAATTAGTAAAACCAAATATCTTATTTTCATGAAATATAAAAAGAATTATTAAAGATCAGGAATAAATATTATCTTTCAGTTTCCAGATATTCTCCACATAAAGTCTGGTGAAAAGTTTTCATTAATTTGTCTCTTGACGTCGACAAAAAATTGTAGTCCTATGAGTTTTGACTTTTGACATGTCAAGTGTCAACTGTCAACTGACACTAAAAAAAATTGTACCGGAGGACTTTAATTCAACCAGTTTCATTAACATTTCAACTTTCAACCAATAATATTCTTCAAATCGAAATGGAATAGTCAGGTGTATTTATTATTTGTCCGTTGTCCTTTTATGTGGATATGTCTCTTTCTGGGGTTTGTCCTGGGGAAAGTCAAGAGCGAAATTTTTCCATAGACCATATTCCGGCTGATTAAAATTTAAAACCCTTTCATAACCGTCCTGACTCTTCCATTCTCCATCTATTCGGTATTATTTTTTAAACAGTTTAAACCTCAGCTGTTGTTTAGATTGGAAATATCAACATAACATTTATTTAAATGATTTCAAGAAAGAAAATCTTAATAAAAATATTGATGTAAAAATGTAATGACGTTTTTAAAAAGAAAAAAAATAAACTAAAAAAATTGTCCGAAAAAATGCCTTATTTTTTTTTTGTGGAAAATGTCTCTTTTTTTCAACCCAAAAATTATATCGAAAAAAAAAATTATATCAAAAATATAATTAATTAATAAGGTGACAAAATTGATAATTGAATTTTATCGAGAATTTATTCAAAATATTGACACTCGTTATTTAATCAAAATAAAATCCAAAAATTTGTTTATTTCTTTACTTTAAACAAATTATAAGTTCTATATCTATCATATTATTCCACAACAATGACTACTAATATTGAAGATTTAGTTCCTACATTCAATAACTTGGAATTTTATTCAGATCCTTCACAACATAAACAAAGATATGATGATCTCATTTCAAGTTTTAAATCAGTTTATAATCAATCTCCAGAATTCATTGCTCGTTCTCCAGGTAGAGTTAATTTAATTGGTGATCATATTGATTATTGTTATTTCCCAGTTTTACCAATGGCTATTGAAAGAGATGTTATTATTGGTGTTTCAACTTTTAATAACAATGAAAATAAAAATATAATTAATTTATCAAATACAAATTCAAATTTTAAATCTGAAACTATTGATTTACCACATAATGATTCAACTATAACAATTGATCAAACAAAATTTACTTGGGTTAATTATTTTAAATGTAGTTTAATTGTTGCTATTCAATTTTTAAATGAAAATCATCCAGAATTAGTTAAAAATGGTTTAAAAAGTATGAATCTTTTATTTGATGGTAATGTTCCAACTGGTGGTGGGTTATCTTCATCTGCTGCATTTTGTGTCTCTTCAACTTTAGCAATTTTAAAAGCTAATGGTATTAAAAATCTATCAAAACATGATCTTACAAAAATAACTGTTGTATCTGAACATTATGTTGGTGTTAATACTGGTGGTATGGATCAATGTGCTTCAATCTACGGTGGTAAAGATAAAGCTTTATTGGTTCGTTTTAAACCTGATCTTATTGGTATTCCATTTCAGTTACCAAAATTAGTTCCAAATGAAATTTCATTTTTAGTTACAAATAGTTTATTAGAATCAAATAAGGTTGAAACTGCTCCAA